>CAUYLG010070287.1:0-151133 GCA_963573385.1 Cacajao melanocephalus
AAACTAGTACAACCACTGTGGAAAACAGTGTGGAGATTCCTTAAGGAACTAAAAGTAGATTTACCGTTTGATCCAGCAGTCCCACTACTGGGCGTCTACCCAGAAGAAAAGAAGTCATTATACGAAAAAGATACCTGCACACGCATGTTTATAGCAGCACAATTCACAGTTGCAAAAACATGGAACCAGCCCAACTGCCCATCAGTCAACAAGTGGATAAAGAAATTGTGGTGTATATATACATACCATGGAATACTACTCAGCCAGGAAGAAAGTAATGGCAATCACAGCAACCTGGATGGAATTGGAGACCACTGTTCTAAGTGAAGTAACTCAAGAATGGAAAACCAAACATCGTATGTTCTCACTCATAAGTGGGAGCTAAGCTATGAGGACTCAAAGGCATAAGAATGATACGGTGGACTTTGCGGACTCTGGGGAAAGGATGGGAGGCGGGTGAGGGATTAAAAAACTATACATTGGGGCCAAGCACAGTGGCTCACGCCTGTAATCCCAGCACTTTGGGAGGCCAAGGCAGGCAGATCACAAGGTCAGGAGTTTGAGACCAACCTGGCCAACATGGTGAAACGCCGTCTCTACTAAAAAAAATTAGCCGGGAATGGTGGCATATGCCTGTAATCCCAGCTACTCGGGAGGCTGAGGCATGAGAATTGCTTGAACTCGGGAGGCAGAGGTTGCAGTGAGCCAAGATCGTGCCACTGCACTCGAGCCTAGGTGACAGAGCAAGACTCCGTCTCAGAAAAAAAAAAATTTTTTTTAATTAAAAAACAAAACTACACATTGGGTACAGTGTACACTGCTCAGGTGATGGGTGCACCAAAATCTCAGAGATCACTACTAAAGAACTTATCCATGTAATCAAACGCCGCCTGTTCCCCAAGAACTATTGAAATGAGAGAAAAGGAAAACAAAATCACTGATCACAGGTCACCATAACAGATACAATAATGAAAAAGCCTGAGATGTTGTGAGAATTGCCAAAATGTGACGCAGACACGAAATGAGCATGTGCTGTTGGAAAAGTGGAACAGATAGACTTGCTGGACACAGGGTTGCCACAAACTTTCAATTTGTAAAAAAATGTGATATCTATGAAATGCAATAAAGTGAAGTCCAATTAAAAATGCATATTTATTGTAGACAGTTGATAAGATTTGATTCTGCCACTGAGAAAGAAATACTCTTTAACATTCTGGTGTATAAACCACCAGACGTGCGATACACATTTTTCCCTCCTCTGGTTAAGATGATACTGTTTTCTACATTCCAACTGTCCTATACCAAAAAAAAGAAAAGATAGTGTTTTGTAACCTGCTCTTTTTGCTTCATGACATATTGGCCAACATTTCGTGAAACTCTTGACATCTATGACAATGTGCCATATTTTATCTTCATGAACATATATTCCTACACTGATTTCCTGTGGGTGGTTCTCATGTCCTTAGTATTTATTCTTTTCTATAAATCTCACCTCTTCCATTTTATCCATTCTAAAACAATGTGTTGTCTTTGTATTAATGGCTTATTCAGACTTTATTCAACAGATACCGAGTATGAGTACCTACTGTGTGCTAGGTAACAGGCTAGGTTTGGGTGATTGGAGCCTTCACTTTGGGTTGGGAGGCAGGCATGAAAACAGACAATAGCAGGAATGTAGGAAATACAGAGGGCTAAGGAGGTTGGAAGGGCTCTCCAGGTGTTCTGGAAGAATTAATGTCCTAAAGGATAGTGAGAAGAAAGTAATGTGGAGAGGATGAGACAGGGCGGAGCATGTGCAAAAATGATCCCCATTGCCCATAGGTAAGTGTTTAATGATTGAGAACTAAGTTCTACGAAAATACGATTTCCAGCATGATGGGAAACATGAATTTCCTAGATGTTGGAGGTCTCTTCAAGGGGAGAAGTCATGTCACTGCAATAGAAGTATATCCCTCATTTTGAGGGTTCATGAAAGAATTTGAGTGAATATGTAAGACTAGCCTTTGGTCCTATGAGAGTACAATTTCAGCAGCTTTTTCCTGTGGTGAGGAAGCCTGGAAACAGACCATTTTTCAAGAAAAAAAAAAATGAGTTGGGGGTTCCATGGCCTGTTGCCTCTTAATTTTTTAAAGGACAGGACTGCCTGAAGCTGTGGAGACCATGACTTGGGAGGCGTGAGGAGAGTTAAGTAATTACAGAAAATAGCCTTCTAGCCTGGGCAAGCTAGTGGGTTCCTGACTCTACAAATAATACAAAAATTAGCGGGGTGTAATGGCATGCCTGTAGTCCCAGCTACTTGGAAGGCTAAGGCAGGAGGATCACTCCTTGATCCTGGGTTTCACTCCTTGAACCCAGGAGTTAAAGGCTGCAGTGAGCCATAATTGTGCCACTGCCCTGCAGCCTAGACAACAGCAAGATTCTGACTCAAAAAAAAAAGCAAAATGGCCAGATGCGGTAGCTCATGCCTGTAATCCCAGACTTTGGGAGGCTAAGGCGAGTGGATCACAAGGTCAGGAGTTCAAGACCAGCCTGCCCAATATGGTAAAACCCTGTCTCAACTAAAAATACAAAAATTAGCTAGGTGTGGTGGCGGGCGCCTGTAGTCCCAGCTACTCCAGAGGCTGAGGCAGGAAAATTGCTTGAATCCCGGAGGCGGAGATTGCAGTGAGCCAAGATCGCAACGCTACACTTCAACCTGGGCGACAGAGCGAAACTCCATCTCAAAAGAAAAAAAAAGGCAAAACAGGCCAGGCATGGTGGCTCACGCCTGTAATCCCAACACTTTGAGAGGCTGAGCCAAGCAGATCACCTGAGGTCAGGAGTTCGAGACCAGCCTGGCCAACATAGTGAAACCCTGTCTTTACTAAAAATACAAAAATTAGCTGGACATGGTGGCATACGCCTGTAGTCCCAGCTACTCTGGAGGCTGAGGCAGGATAATGGCTTGAACCCTGGAAGGGTAGGTTGTAGTGAGCCAAGATCACGCCACTGCACTTGAGCCCGGGTGACAGAGCAGAACTCCATCTCAAAAAAAAGCAAAGCAAAACAAAAAAATGGCCCTGCTGTCAGTCTCAGAACACTGGGCCAAGGTCGCCCTCCACCCCAGCATCTATAAGAGTTAGTCTCTTGACTGCTTTAGCAGTTTAGAAGAGGGAAAAGATCATCTGGTCCTCCCAGTTAGTCATAGCTTTTTTCAACATTTCCTAGTTATCTAGTTACATTTGTTTATTGTCACCTTGGAAAGTTTGTGTCCCAGATCACATTTTTGGCTTCTGCTACAAATCCTTTTAAAAGGAGTCATAACAGGCTTTTTTTCTTTTTTTTGAGACGGAGTCTCTGTCACCCAAGCTGGAGTGCAGTGGTGCAATCTCAGCTCACTGCAACCTCCACCTCTCAGGTTCAAGCGATTCTCCTGCTTCAGCCTCCTGAGTAGCTGGGACTACAGGCACGTGCCGCCACACCCAGCTAATTTTTTGTATTTTTAGTGGAGACAAGGTTTCACCATGTTAGCCAGTATGGTCTTGATCTCCTGACCTCATGATCCACCCACCTTAGCCTCCCTAAGTGCTTTGATTACAGGCGTGAGCCACTGCACCCGGCCCATAACAGGCATTATTTAGAGTTAAGGTTTGTTTTCTTCATCTCAAACTAACCTGTCAGACTTTGAAAATCAAACTGATTATATTTAAATAAATAGAGCTTTAAAAATACAACTTTTAAGCTGGATGCAGTGGCATGTACCTATAGTCCCAGCTAATCAAAAGACTAAGGTAGGAGTATCACTTGCGCCCAGAAGCTCAAGTCCAGCTTTGGCAACATAGTGAGACCCTCTCTCTAAAAATTATAATAGTAATAATCCTTATTTTAAAAACTAGGCTGAACGTGGTGGTTCACGCCTGTGATCCCAGGGCTTTGGGAGGCTGAGGCAGATGGAATGCTTGAGGTCAGGAGTTCAAGACCAGCCTGGCCAACATGGCAAAACCCCGTCTCTACTAAAAATACAAAAATAAGCTGGTCGTGGTGGTGCGTACCTGTAATCCCAGCTACTCAGGAAGCTGAGGCAGGAGAATCACTTGAACCTAGGAGACAGAGGGTGCTGTGAGCCCCAAGATTGGTGCCGCTGCACTCCAGCCTGGGCAAGAGAGTGAGATTTCGTCTCAAATAAATACAAACTGTTATAGCCAGATGCAGTAGCTCACACCTGTAATCTCAGCACTTTGGGAGGCCTAGGTGGGTGGATTGCTTGCGCTTAGAAGTTCGACACCAGCCTAGGCAACATGGTAAAACCTCATCTCTAAAAAAAAAAAAAAGATGCACAAATTACAAGGCATGGTGGCGTGCACCTGTAATCCCAGCTATTCGGGAGGCTGAAGTGGGTGGATCACTTGAGTCCAGGGAGGTCATAATCACGCCACTGCACTCCAGCCTGGGCGACAGAGTGAAACCCTGTATCAAAAAAAAAAAAAAAAAAAAAACTGTTACAAGCTCAGAAATGTTTTAAGAGAAAGTTAAAACTCACCCCAAATTTCACATGGAGATGAGAATCTGGCTACTTCTGTCTCTCCTAGTTACGAAGCAACATCCCCTGTCACCTGGTTGATATCTCTTGCGGATTACCCTGCAGTGCCACGCTACCATGTGTGATGCACAAATGTCAGAGGCTCTGTCACAAAGGAGAATGTCTTGTGGATGAGACCTGCAAGCAGCCTTGTACCACCCCCAGAGCTGACTGTGGTCACCCATGTATGGCACCCTGCCACACCAACTCACCCTGCCCTGTGACTGCTTGTAAAGCCAAGGTGGGTATTTCTGGCCCCAAATAGGGCACTGACTGGTTCTGAAGCTACTAGTGAGTCCAGAACTGTCTACAGTGGCCCCTGGTCATGCATCTTAATCAGGGGTCATTGGTTGCAAAGAATTAAAAGTTAGTAAAAGTAGAGTAAGTCATACAGGTTTCTGCCTGTTGAAGTTGGTACCCACTGCCAGAGGACCACAGTCTGTATCTCCCTTGGATCAGATTCTCAATAGACATTGATTGTTTACTCCATTTATTTAACAAATGTATAAATGTCTTTTGTGCAAGACATAGTATGAGGTGCTGGGGATAAATTAGTGAACAACAGACATGATTCCTCACAGTCCAATGGGACAGATACTCAATTATTACTTAGATAACTAATTATGGCTGTGGTGTCAGGAGGGAGCAGTTAAATCCTTGTGGAGGGTGCCATGAGAGCAGGTAAATGGGAGGTTTAGCCTGGTCTAAAGGATCATGTGTGGCCACCATGAGGAGGTGGAATCGGCTAGGCCACAGCTGGGCCTAGGTCAAGTGTCTGTCTCTGGTGGTAAAAACTTCATCCCAGGCCTTCCTTGTTAAGAAGCATTAAGTTTACCCTGCCCCCATGGCTCCTTTGTGGAGGATACCCTGTAGTTTGTAATTAGTGATAGGCGGGTTACAGCTGCCTACTTGGTAGATTGCTGAGTTATGTATATGTAAAACACCTGTGTATTAATAAGAGTATATGTAGAACATCTGTGTATAAATAAGAATCACCTGTCAAAGAGGAAATAAATGCGTGGATGAATCTCTGCACAGGGCCTTCAGTCCTGGAGAGCTGCAAGCCCCAAAGGCTCTCGGGCTATTTGGTCCCCAGAGTAGATCCACTCTGTTGGCTATCTGGGTCAGGGCCTCTCACTGCCATGTAATACCTTCAGCCCATCCTGGGTAGGAGTCTCCCAGCCAAGCTGGTTCTCTGTATTTCCTTTCAGCCAGGATTAAGAACAGAAGTGATTTCCAAAAGGGGGCATTGTGGATGGCACTTCTTTCCTAGCATGTCAACAACTATCAATTTGCATGTTGGTTAGCTTCTTCCATCTTGGAGAGTGGCCACCTACTGACTCTCTACGTCTCTGCTGTGGTTTAAGAGAGGATTTAAAAGTGAAAACTGCTTTATTCATATGGTTCCAGTGTGCAAAAAGTTGTTCCATGTTCATCTGACTTCAGGTAGAGCTACAGTGTGAATGTGGACGAAGAAAAGAGATGATGATTTGCTCTGAAGCCTCTAGTACTTATCAAAGGTTAGTGTTACTTAAATGTTAACAACTAGTGACTGAGGTGAAACAGATACATGTGTTTTGTTTTTTTCTTAAAGCTAGTGAGGTGAGTTAGTGGGAGTGGAGAAGGAACAAAAATCTGTAACTGGTTGTAATCAGTTAGTTGTAAACAGCACTGCACAGATACATGTTTTTTGTAGTATCCTTGCAACTTTTTTAAAAGCTGGAAAGGTGTTTGTTTCTTTGTTTGAGACGGAGTCTTGCTCTGTTGCCCAGGCTGGAGTGCAGTGGCTCAATCTTGGCTCACTGCAGCCTCCACTTCCCGGGTTCAAGCGATTTTCCTGCCTCAGCCTCTGGAGTAGCTGGGATTACAGGTGGGTGCCACCACGCCCAGCTAAGTTTTTGTATTTTTAGTAGAGACAGGGTTTCACCGTGTTAGCCAGGATGGTCTCCATCGCCTGTGTGATCCGCCCACCTCAGCCTCCCAAAGTCCTGGGATTACAGGTGTGAGCCACCACGCCCGGATTTTTTTGTTTTTTTGTTTGTTTTATTTTGTTTTATTGAGAGGAGCCTCGCTCTGTTTCCTAGGCTATTCTCCCACCTCAGCCTCCCAAAGTGCTGGGATCACAGGTGTGAGCCACCATGCCCGGCTTTTTTGGTTTTTTGTTTGTTTTATTTTGTTTTATTGAGAGGGGTCGCTCTGTTTCCTAGGCTATTCTCCCACCTCAGCCTCCCAAAGTGCTGGGATCACAGGTGTGAGCCACCACACCTGGCTGGAAAGTTTCTTACATTTTTTAAAATTTAGTTTCTCTAGTTCAAAGAAAAAGTGCTGCCTTATGTACCTTTTCTTCCCTAACTTTAGTGTTTAAATAACTTTTAAATTTCTCCGCTTCCTCCTTCCTCTTTCTCTTTTTCTCTCTTTTGGTCTTTATCTTTTTTTTTTTTTTTTTTCTTTTTACAAATTTTCTGTATTAGTTTATTCTCACATCTTTTGGTCTTACTACATTGTGAGATAAGAAGGGAAGATGAGCCAGGAATGGTGGCTCACACCTGTAATCCCAGCACTTTAGGAGGCCAAGGTGGGCCAATTACAAGGTCAGGAGATCAAGACCATCCTGGCTAACACAATGAAACCCCACCTCTACTAAAAATACAAAAAATTAGTCAGGCATGGTGGCATGCACCTATAATCTCAGCTATTCGGGAGTCTGAGGTAGGAGAATCACTTGAACCCAGGAGGCAGAGGTTGCAGGCCACTGCACTCCAGCCTGGGCAACAGAGTGAGACTCCGTCTCCAAAAAAAAAAAAAAGAGGGAAAGGGTATGAATTGCTTTCATATCCTACCATTTGTCATTGGCACAGCCAGGGCTAAGCCCTGTGCTTCTCTGTTGTGAAGGTTTCTAATTGTTCTGTGAAGTATCTTTGCAGCCACCTGAAGTCTTGGAACCTGTGTAGTTATATAGGGATCTGAGTGCAGAGGTGGAGGTGTTAGAGAATGAATGGTTTTATATATATCTCTGGTTAGATGGGGAGATGTACCATGGATAAAGGACTTTAAGAGATTGCACACATTAGATTGGCTGTGTTTGAATACCTACTAAGTGTCAAGCATTGCTCTAGGGGATACTGAGGAATTGAGTCACCTCATCGCTTCCCATTTAGCTGCTTAGAATATAATTGAAGAGATATAACATAAATATATAGGTAGTTTATAATAGCCAGGCTTCCAAAGCCACACCAGTTTTCATGTGATAGATTTGCTTTTTTTTTTTGAGATGGAGTTTCACTCTTGTTGCTCAGGCTAGAGTGCAATGGCGTCATCTCGGCTCACTGCAACCTCTGCCTCCTAGGTTCAAGTGATTCTCCTGCCTCAGCTTCCCAGGTAGCTGGGATTACAGGTGCCCAGCCCCATGCCTGGCTAATTTTTTGAATATTTAGTAGAAGGGGGGTTTCACCATGTTGTCCAGGCTGGTCTTGAACTCCTGATCTCAGGTGATCCAGCTGCCTTGGTTTCCCAAAGTGCTGGGATTACAGGTGTGAGCCACCACGCCCGGCCTAGATTTGCTTTTAGAGGTCTTCTGTATCCCAAGTATAAGGAGGTTCTTTTGAAACTGCAATGCCTCTTTTTCCCTTTCTTTTTTATATTTCAGGATAGCTGCAATTTCCATGGCCTCTAAGATAACAGACATGCAGCTTGGAGATTCAGTGGAGATCAGCAAGTTAATTACCAAAAAGGAAGTTCATCAAGCCAGGTAATTTTTAAAATGCATATATGTGCCTTCTTTCTTCAATTAGACTTCAATTAGAGGGCAGGGATCATTCACTTATCTCAGTCCTTCATAGTAGAGCCTTGCATACACAATAGATATTCTACAGACATTTGATGTTGCGACATCTGCTCCAACCCCAATGAATCCTACTTAGGAGATAGCTAAGATTAAAGGAGACTTTTCCAGGCTTCACAGTAGCCAAAGGAAACAGAGATCTCTATGTGTTTAGCTTAACCCATATGAAATAGAGAGCCCAGAGTGGTGGCTTTCTCTGGAGAGGGAGATCGGGCTGTTAAAGGGGCTCCTGTGGAGTATTTGGGGCTGAGAAGCCAGGGAACACTTAGGCCACTGGAGGACTCCTAGACCCCATAACAGAGAGGCCATCCCACCTGTCTTTGAGAGGGACCTCATCCAGCCATTCCTGGATTGGGGTCCCTGGGAAGATGGTATTTCCAGGGTAAGGGTACTAATGGAAACTGAAGAGTAGGTGGCCTTGCAGGCTGCTTCCTGGCCTGAGGGAATGTCCTTTGGCAGGAGTCAGCTGTGCATCCAGGTTGACTGAGACTTTCTTTTCTTGCTGGATAGGAGCTGTACAGCCTGTACTCTGACTTTATTTTTTTTCCTTTGCTTATCAAGGCTGGAGTGTGATGAGGAGTGTTCAGCCTTAGAAAGGAAAAAGTAAGTAGTTGCAACTGCTTTTTAAATCTCCCTGCCCTTGAGCTCTGTGAAATTAATGGGAGGGAGCAAACCTTCACACATCAGACATTCAATCAGCACTGTGCTACGTATTTTACTGTTAACAAAGAGCAAGAGAAATGCAGTTACCAAGAGTTGAATTGTCTTAAGGATAAACCACTCAGGTGATTTCAGCATATTAAGAAACATGAGCTGTGTGGTTTTGGGCATGATGTAAACATCACATGCCACAGCATACTTATTCAGGGACTGGCCAGCTTCCTGACTCAGAGATAAGAGGTTTAAAATAATGTTTAGTGAACTTTCGTTTGAAGTTTAGCATAAGATCAAAAGTGTACAAATCAGTGAATCATCAGTAAGTGAATACAGTTGTGTAATCAGCACTCAGGTGAAAAGATAATTACCAGAACTGGTCTTGTACTCTGCATAAAGGTAAAACCTCTCTCCTAACTCTTTGTTTTTGAACTTTATGTAAGTGATGAAATCACATAGTTTGTATTATTTTTATTGACTTCTTTCATTACGATTTTGTGACATTCATTCCTGTTGTTGCATGTAGCAATGCTTTATTCATTTTTATTCCTGCATAATATTTTATGTACTACCCATTCATTTACCCCTCCGACTGTTCATGGATATCTTTGTATTGTTATAAGTATTAGACTATTATAAATAAAGCTGTTAAGAATTTTTTTTTTTTGAGATGGAGTTTTGCTCTTGTCGCCCAGGCTGGAGTGCAATGGCACGATCTCCGTTTACTGCAAACTCCGCCTCCCAGGTTCAAGTGATTCTCCTGCCTCAGCCTCCCAAGTAGCTGGGATTACAGGTGCGCACCACCACACCTGGCTAATTTTTGTATTTCTAGTAGAAATGGAGTTTCACCATATTGGCCAGGCTGGTCTCGAACTCCTGACCTCAGGTGATCCACTTGCCTCGACCTTTCAAAGTGCTGGGATTACAGGCGTGAGCCACCACACCCAGCCCAGAACATTCTTAAACTTGCTTTGCTCTGTATTTCTGTACGTTTCTGTTGAATATAAACCAGGAGTAGAATTGCTGATTAATTGGGTTTGCATATGTTCAGCTTTAGTAGATTCTGCATGTCCAAAGTGGTTGTACCAAATTACACTCTCAACAGCGGAGTGACGATTCCCATTGCTGTACGCTTTTGTAGCACTTGGAATTGTCAGTCTTTTTAATTTTAGCCATTTTTGTAGATGTACATAGCAAGATGTCATTGAGCTTTTAATTTCTATTTTCCTGATGACTTAAGAGATTGAGCACCTTTCTTATATTTATTGGCCATTTGGCTGTCCTCATTTTTGAAGTGCCTGTTCGAGTCCTTTGCTTATTTTTTCGTGTTATCTCTTTTGAATTGATTAGTAGGTATTCTTTATACATTCTGAATATGAGTCCTTTGTTGGCTTTACGTATATATTGTGAGTATTTTGTCACCCTCTGTCCTTCATTTTTTACTTGATGTCTTTTTTATTCCAGAAGCTAAAGTAGATCTCTTGATGTTTTCATGATAAACAGAAATTTTAATATTAATATTGTCTAGTTTGTCTGAGTTTCTTAATAAGCGCTTTTCATGTCCTGTTTAGAAAAATTTGTCTATCCTGAGGCCATGATGATATTCTGTTACAGCTATCTAGAAAGTATATTATTTTACCTTTCACATTTTAAATCTACAGTTGAACTGTACTGATTTTTTTTTTCTTTTTTAGTATGGACATACTGATTTTTTTTTTTTTTTGAGTATAGATAAGGAGATTTTACAATTCAGCTTTTTTCCGTGTGAATATCCATTTGACCAGTACCAAGATTGTCCTTTTCCCAGCACTCTGCAGTGCTACTTCTGCCATAAATCATGTATAAGCCTGGGCAACTTGGCAAAACCTCATCTCTACAAAAAATAAAACTAGCCAGGTGTGGTGGCACGTACCTGTAGTCCCAGCTACTTGGGAGGCTGAGGTGGGAGGATTGCTTGAGCCTGCGAGGTTGAAGCTATGGTGAGCCATGAGCACCAGCCTGGACTGTACTCTGGGTGGCGGAGTGAGACCCTGCCTCAAAAAAAGTAAAAATAAATAAAAGTATGTCAAGTATATATGTGAGTCTATTTCTGAGCTCATCCTGTTTGATTGCACTAGTATCATACTGTCTTAATTATTGTGCCTTCATAACAAGTCTTAGTATCTGGTAGTATATACGCTTAACCATGACTCTTCTTCAATATTTTCTTGACTGTTTTTTTATTCTTAGCCCTTTACATTTCCACTTAATATTATACTTTTTCTTTTATTTATTTATTTTTCGAGATAGGGTCTTGCTCTGTCACCCATGCTGGAATGTAGTGGCACAATCATAGTTCACTGTACCCTTGAACTCCTGGGCTCAAGGGATCCTCGTGCTTCAGCTTCCAAAATAGGTAGGACTACAGGGACACACCACTACTTCTGGCCAAGTTTTTCTTTTATTATTATTATTTTTTTTTTTTTTTTGTAGAGATGGGGTTTTACTGTGTTGACCGGGATGGTCTCAAACTTCTGGCTCAAGTGATCCTCCTGCCTTGGCCTCCCAAAGTGCTGGGATTATAAGCATGAGCTACTGCACCCAGCCCATTTCCACTTACATTTTATAATTGGCTTGTTATTATAATATATACCCAAGAAACCTGTTGGGATTTTGATTGAGTTGATACTTGTAGATCAATTTGGAATCTTTATAATATTGAATTTTCTAATCCATGAGGAAGGTATATTCTTCCATTTCATGCCTTCTTTGATTTCTCTCAATGATATTTGTGGTTTTCTATATATAGATTTTTAATATATTTGTTTTTAATAGGTTTGTTTCTTGCTTTTTGATGCTGCTGTACATCGGTTTCTTTTATTACTTTTAATTTTTTAAATTTATTATTTAATATGAGAAGTGTTTTTGTTTATTTTGTTTTTGACCAGGTTGACATCCTCAAGAAAAAAATGCAAATTACAAGGCCTTCATTTTAAAGCAAATGCTCATTTTAGGAATGTGTTATAGAAGATATTTATATGCATAAAAATATATCACAGATAAGACAGAAAAAAATGGTTTGTCTTGTTGTTGTTGTTGTTGCTGTTGTTGTTTGGTTTTTTTGCAACAGAGTCTCACTCTGTCTCCCAGGCTGGAGTGTAATGGCGCAATTACAGCTCACTGCAGCCTCTACCTTCTGGGCTCAAGCGATCCTCTTACCTCAGCCCCCACACCCAGCTAATTTTTAAATTTTTTGTACCAAACCCAGCCTAAATTGGTATTTTCTAACTGCTTGTTGCTGGTATTTAGACAGACAATTGATATTTATTGACTTATTTAGCAACCTTGCTAAATTCACCTATTTCTGTTAGTTTATTATAGATTATTTTGGATTTTGCATATATACCATCATGTTTTCTAATAATAGTAATTTTATTTATTTCTAATTCCTGTTATTTTTTTCTTTTTTCTTTCATCTTTTTTCTTTCTTTCCAATTATTTTATTTCTTCTTCTTCTTACCTCATTGCACTGGCTAGGGCCTTCAGTACATTGTTTAATGGACGATGCCAATAATAGATATTTTTGACTAATCCTGCATCTCATGGGAAAAAGTTAGTAATTTCACCATTAAATATGATGTCTGCAGTAAGTTATTTGAGGATACTCTTTATCATATCAAGAGACATTTATTCAACGACTGGCAAACTCTCTGATTCTAGCAAAAATTGATTAAATTGAATAGCCCTGCAAAATGTTAATAATTGGAGAATTTAGGTGAAGGGTATATAGAAGTTTATTGTAATATTCTCATCACTTGTCTTTGAAATTTTTTTAAGATAAAAAGACAAATCAGACTGAGTATAGCCCTGCTTGACCTTGAAGTTTGACTTTCAACAATTTTAATAGTACCTCTTTAAGTATTAAATGTGTAGAAGGTAATATGATGACTAGTAGTGATGTTCAGAATTTTCCTTGGTTTGACCCTTATGATAACCTAGTGAGTGCTCTTCAAAACCCTTGTCCTTTAGGAACCATCAGTTAGTGTTTTCAGCTGCAGAATGTAAATTAGGAGTCCTGAGTATTCAGAATTGCTATACTGAAAACACAGAAGGCCTCCAAACATGGAAATTCACTTTTGGTGGTTGAAAGAAATGTTATGTACTATTTAGAGTCAGAGCTCTAGAGTCAGATTGCCTGGATTTGAATCCTAGCTTCACAAATCACTTAGCTGTGAGACCTTAGGCAAGTCACATATTCTCTGTAAACCTTAGGTTTCTTAAAAACCTAAAAATGATGACAATAATAGTATCTACCTTCCAGAGTTGTTGTGAGGATTAATACATTAAAAATGATACTCATAAAACTCTTGGCACAAGAGCTTGGCACATAGTAGGTACTCAGTAAATGTTATTGATTAAAACTAGCTATTTTTGAAAGCCTTTTGAATTTTTCCTCAATCTTGGTGATGACATAATGACCCTTACTATATAGATTCTTTCATAAAAACACACAAACCTAAGAGAAAAAAATGCAAATTTAAAGAAAATTCCATCTGAAGTTATATCTATATATACACACACATGCATATACACATACACCTGTGCATATATGTGTGTGTGTGTTTGTGTGTGCATGTGTGTGTATCTCTATTGCAGAAATCAAAAACTAGCAGGCCAAATTCAGCCCACAGCCAGGTTTTATTGGTGTTTAAATTTGAATTAGTGGCCAAAACATCAAAAGATCTTCCCCTAAAAATTCTCTTGAAAATTTGAAAAGTAAGCCTCTTTTGAAAAATTGGAAATCTGGCAATGTGAACCAGATTCTTGCGGGCATTAAGCTTGTAAGTGACTCCTGGTGCAGTGTAAATGAAAATTGTACTAAGTGCTAAGCTGAAATCTTATCTTTTTTAAAAAAACAAAAACAAAAACTGGGTGTTGGTGAGATGCCATAAGATTCAGACACTGATGGCTAGGGCACAAAGTGGCATTTCTGAAGACCACTCACTCCACATCCACATTGCTCAAGTGTCTTTTTTTTTTTTTTTTTTTTTTTTTTAAGAGACGGGGTTTCACCATGTTGGTTAAGCTGGTCTCGAACTCCCAACCTCAGGTGATCCACCCACCTTGGCCTCCCAAAGTGCTGGGATTACAGGCGCGAGCCACTGCACCCAGCCTTGATCAAGAGTCTTATCACACCATGTGCCCCACAACTGGACACATTTTCAAAGCTTTTTGCACAGAGATATTAATTACGTCATGTATAATATTGAAAAACTGGGGAACTGTTAAACCCAAATGGGAAATGATTAAATTATGAGATGTATATAATTAGAAGATTATGAGCTATTAAAACAGTAAGTATGAAAATAATAGTATTCAAAATGCTAACCAGATAATGCTGGTGAGAGGCAAAGAAACAAATTTTTAATTTTTAAAATTCTTTTATTAAATAAAAATTGTGTATATTTATGATAATACAGCATGATGTGTATATATACATTGTGGAATGGCTAAATCAAGATAATTAGCCTATGCCTTACCTCACATTCTTATTTTTGGGTGGTGAGACAGTTTTGTATATTCTAATGGCAGCTACTTCAAATTATACAGAAAGGCCAGGCACGGTGGCTCATACCTGTAATCCTAGCACTTTGGAGGTCGAGATGGGTGGATCACCTGAGGTCAAGAGTTCAAGATCAGCCCGGCCAACATGGTGAAACCCTGTTTCTTCTAGAAATACAAAAATTACTGGGTATGGTGGTGGATGCCTATAAAATCCCAGCTACTCGGGAGGCTGAGGCAGGAGAATTGCTTGAACCCAGGAGGCAGAAGTTACCGTGAGCTGAGATCATGCCATTGCACTCCAGCCTGGGCGACAGAGCAAGACTCCATCCCAAAAAAAAAAAAAAAAAATAGTGGAAAGGGCCAGGCACAGTGGCTCAGGACCATAATCCTAGCATTGGGGAGGCTGAGGCCAGCGGATCACTTGAGCTCAGGAGTTCAAGACCAGCCTCGGCAACATAGCAAAACCCTGTCTCTACAAAAAATACAAAAATTAGCTGGGCATGGTGGCACGCCTGTAGTTCTAGCTACTTAAGAGGTTGAGGTGGGAAGATGGCTTGAGCCCAGGAGGTGGAAGTTACTGTGAACCAAGATCATGCCACTGCTCTTCAGCCTGGGCAACAAGAGCCAGACCCAGCCTCAAAAAAAGCAATTAGAAAAAAGGAAACACTAACACACTCTTGATGGTAATGTAACTTAGTACAACCGCTATGGAAAACAGCGTGGAATTTCCTCACATTAAAAATATAACTACCATAGAGTCCAGCAGTCCTGTTAACTGAGTATCTGTACAAAGGAAATAAAATCAGTAGAGATATCTGTGCTCTCACATTTGTTACAGCACTATTTACAGTAGCCAGGATATGAAGTGGCTAACATGGATGAATGGATAAAGAAAATGGGGTGTATATACAGAATGAAATACTATTCAGCCATAAAAACAATGAAACCCTTTGCAACAACAACCATTTGCAACATGGTTGGACCTGGAGGACATCATGTTAAGTGAAATAAGCCAGACACAGAAAGACAAATACCACATGATCTCACTCATATGTAGAATCTTAAAAAAAAAAAATTAATATAGAAGCAGAGAGTAGAACAGTGGTTATCTGACTAAAAGAGGATGGAGTGGAAAGGGAAGCATGGGGAGAGGTTGGTCAATGGATACAAAGTTAGATGGTACGAATAAGTTCTGGTGTTCTATTGCACACTAGGGTGATGATGGTTAACAGTAAGGTATAGTATATTACAAAATAGCTAGAAAAGAGGCTTCTGTATATTCTTACCACAAAGAAATGATAAGGGCATGAGGTAATGAATATGCCTAATACACTGATTTGGTCATTTTACAGCATAGTATATATGTACTGAAACATCAAACTGTGCTTCATAAATATGTGTGCAATGACAATAGGTCAATAAAAATAAAATAATAAATTTTTTTTTGTTTTTTTGTTTTTTTAGAGTCTCGCTGTGTCACCCAGGCTGGAGTGCAGTGGCATGATCTCATTTCACTGCAACCTCTGCCTCCCGGGTTCAAGCGATTCTCATGCCTCGGTCTCCCTAGCAGTTAGGATTACAGGCATACACCACCACACCTGGCTAATGTTTGTATTTTCAGTAGAGACGGGGTTTCACCATGTTGGCCAGGCTGGTCTTGAACTCCTGGCCTCAAGTGATCCACACACCTTGGCCTCCCAAAGTGCTGGAATTACACCCAGCCAAGAAATGTATAAAAATGAAGTGCATATGTTAATGGAATTCTTTACTTTTTAGATTTCTATGATATATTTTAACATTTGTATGTCTATTTTATATACTGTATCTTTAACTAAGCCT
Source organism: Cacajao melanocephalus (assembly GCA_963573385.1). Classification (NCBI taxonomy): domain Eukaryota; kingdom Metazoa; phylum Chordata; class Mammalia; order Primates; family Pitheciidae; genus Cacajao; species Cacajao melanocephalus. Next base: position 16,437 of record CAUYLG010070287.1, read on the forward strand.
CAGAGAAAGTCATCCGCCATTTACCATTCCCAGTGATCCCACTCCCCCAACCTTCTCTTCTCCAAATAATCTAAGTCCCCAGTACTCAGCTATGACTTGCTCAGACCCTTATAGATCTGTTTTATTTTCTTTTATAAAGACAATACCACATCGTGACCCAAGCTGTTGTTGTTCTTTCCTTAATAATCCAGTTTACCAAAATAGAGCTAAATAATGCATAAAGAGTTTAAGATATAGTAGGCACTTGGCTTTACTGTAAGATAGTTTCAGCTTCCCTCCCACTCCTTTTATTTGCATACCTCTCTCTCACTTTTAGGAGATTAGCAGAGGCATTTCACATCAGTGAGGATTCTGATCCTTTCAATATACGTTCTTCAGGGTCAAAATTCAGTGACAGTTTGAAAGAAGATGCCAGGTATGTAACTTGTTACCTGCTTTCTTAATTGTGGCTTGTCAGAGTGATTGGTCTTTTGAGATGTCATAACTAATATGTACTCCTCCTGTGATTAAGCCAGTTCAAGTTTGTTTATTGTAAGAGATTATGTGCTGTTTAATAAATATCCTTCTCTTGGTTTCTCGAAACTGCCCCCTTTAAAGAACTGAACTTGGGGTGTGGTTGGGGTAAGAGTTTGGGTGGGGTGGTGGTTAGAGTTTGGGCCTCCCAGGGGCTGGACTAGACTGAACTGGAGGATCTCTGGGCTTCATTCCACCTCTGTACACCCCAGTCTGACATTCACATGTGTTCTCACTTGGAGCTGTAACAGCTCTTATTTTTTTTCCTGGAGCCCCTGGCCCTCCAGTGCTTATTTCTCCTTTCATCTTCTCTTTTCTTATATTTGTCTCTTTTGTTCTTTCTTCCATCACAGTCATCCTTCTGTAATCTGACAGTTCCTGACCTCTGCAGTTTTTCTGCCAGCATTGTCTGTTGTCCCCACTTTACAGGGAGAGGATGGGTGAAAGGGGTTCTCAGAAGGGCAGGGACAGATGAAATTAACTGTGCTGATTTCTCATTTCAGGAAGGACTTAAAGTTTGTCAGTGACATTGAGAAGGAAATGGAAACCCTTGTGGAGGCCGTGAATAAGGTTGAAGTCAAAACATCCCACTGGACATTTCTCTAGGACCAGCTTGATTTAAAAAAAATCAAGTCCTGGAGACACTGTCCACCTAGAGAAGTTGTAGGAAAAAGTCACAGCTTCATTGAGGATCCTTATCTTTCTCAAAACACAGCCATTATAACAACTGTGGAAGCCTGTCCTGGTTTAGAACAGTTGACTGCAGAAAAGATCTGCAGTCGGCTGGGCGCGGTGCCTCACGCCTGTAATCCCAGCACTTTGGGAGGCTGAGCCGGGCAGCACACCTCAGGTCAGGAGTTCGAGACCAGCCTGGCCAGCATAGTGAAACCCTGTCTCCACTAAAAATACAAAAATTAATCAGATGTGGTGGTGGGAGCCTGTTATCCCAGCTACTTGGGAGGCTGAGGCAGGAGAATTGCTTGAACCCAGGAGGTAGAGGTTGCTGTCAGCCAATATCATGCCACTGCACTCCAGCCCGGGCAACAAGAGTGAAATTCTGTCTCAAAAAAAAAAAAAAAAAGTCTGCAGTCAACTGTAAGTAAAGACCAGGCACTATGGCTTACACCTGTAATTCCAGCACTTTGGGAAGCTGAGGCGGGTGGATCACTTGAGTCCAGGAGTTCAAGACCAGCCTGGACAACATGGCAAAACCTTGTCTCTACAAAAAATTTAAAATTAGCTTGGTGTGGTGGTGTATACCTGTAATCCCAGCTACTCCAGGGACTGAGGCAGGAGGATTGCTTAAGCCCAGGAGGTCGAGACTGCAGTAAGCTGAGGTTGAGTCACTGCACTCCAGCTTGAGACCCTGTCTCAAAAAAAAAAAAAAAAAAAAAAGTAAATAAAAATACTGGCTAAGTACCTAAGAATGGATGAAGAAACTCTGGGTGAGGGGGCTCAACAGTGCTAGTTGAGTGACTGTGTAGGACACTTAGGAAGACATTCTAGGCCCTCAGATCTTTGAAGGGCTATTGTATGCTAGGAAAGCCCACTGGTTCTTTATTATTCCAAAGGCAGGAATGTCCCCTTTGGGAAAGATAAAAGTTATATGATATGACTGCAGCTGAAGAGCAGTGGGATAGACTCCTTCAAAAGAGGGATGCCCCTGTCCTGGAGGCAGCCAGAGATGTCAAGGAGGTAGCTTTAAGTGAAAAAGTCTTGAATTTAGTCAGAAGCCCCCAGCGCTGCACTGGCTCCCTCCCTCTTCCATCAGAGGGGACTGTGAGTAAGGACGAGATGGCTGCTTTAGCCCCATATCTAATGCTAGTGGTTTTCCTTCCCAGTCTCCTTACCCTCTTCCCATTCCCTTCCTTTCCTCCCTTCTGTTACCACTTCCCAGCAGAATACTAACATGAAGGAGAAAATGGAATTCATTGTCCGTCTCCTAAGAAACCTAAACAGTTGTGTTTCTCTGCTTGTGTATCTGTATCTGAATGCTCATGATTTTTTTTTTTTTTTTTTAAAGATGGGGTTTCACCTTGTTGGCCAGGCTGGTCTCAAACTCCTGACCTCAGGTGATCTGCCTACCTTGGCCCCCCAAAGTGCTGGGATTACAGGCGTGAGCCACCACACCCAGCCTAATACTCATGATTTTTAAAGTACAACATACTTTAAAAAAAAAAAAAAAAAAAGATGGGGTTTCACCATGATGGCCAGGCTGGTCTTGAACTCCTGACCTCAGGTGATTCACCTACCTCGGCCTCCCAAAGTGCTAGGATTACAGGCGTGAGCACTGTGCCCGGCCTAGAACATACTTTTATAGAAAATAATCTTTTCTTGTCTTTTAAATCTTTAATTTATTTAGACATTTCTTGGGAGTATCACTCACTCCCCAGTTATGGGACCCATCTAAAAGAACCATTACGCTGTCTACCTAAGTCGCAGTTCACTTACCGTTTGTCCCTAACTCTGTCCAGCTGCCACTGTTGTGGCTCACAGAGTAGAAGAAAGAAGTGCGCTAGTGCACATCTTCCTGAACCCCTCTGGGCTTGCTTGGCAGTTAGTAAAATGCTGTATGCTGTGGGCCTCTAAAATCACCTCTTATTGATCCATGCTGTTATTGTGTGGTGAGATTAGTTGTAAGAATTTTGTTTTCAGAATGATATGATCAGTCATCTTTTCCCTCAATACAGGGAAAGAATAGTAGGAAAAGCCACAGCTTCCCTCCCATGAACAGAGACCACCGCCGGATCATCCATGACCTGGCCCAAGTTTATGGCCTGGAGAGTGTGAGCTATGACAGTGAACCGAAGCGCAATGTGGTGGTCACTGCTGTCAGGTAGGTTGATCCTGCTGTCACAGGAGGAACTCCTAAGCAGGGCAGACTGGTCCCAAGAAGCAGGGTCTGTCAATATTTGTCTTTCTTATTACCACTCTCCCTCTTAGAAAAGTAGAAGGAAAATCTGCTTCTGTGGTACTTCCAAGACAATCTAAAGGCCTGAGCCGAAGAGCAGAACCTATGCCTCAGTCCATAGGCAGAGGCACTCAAAATGCACAGGCGTCACATCTGCCTGCAGTCATAGCAGATGCTGGAAGCAGCATTTCTTCAGGCAAAAAGAACAGACCCTGTGAGCCTGAACAGGGGGCCTGCCCATCATATCTGCCCTTTTTTCCTTCAGTCTCCTGTTCCTCTGTTAGTCCCTCCCTGGCTCTGTCCTCTTGGCATGGGGAAAATAGAAAGAATGCTGGACTCTTGTTCAAGGCACCCCTGTGAATGGTGTTTTTGCCGTCAGAAGAAACTGAAGCAATAATGTGACCAGGAGGGGACAAGGAGGACCTAGGATCACTCTCAGAACCTGGGAATAGGAAGAACTTCCTGATAAAGAAGACTTAAGTCTGACATGAAGGGAAGCAAGCCAGAGGCCCAGCATAGGTGGCAGGAAGGAACGGGGGTGTTCAATGCAGGTAGCCATGCCTGAGAGCAGACAGTTCCTGCCAGACAGTGTTCAGCAGTGTCAGTGCCAAAGTCATGGGCTGAGTTTCTAGCTCTCTGTCTATCTCCACAAACGATTCTCACTTTTCAATGCTTGGTGTTTTGACTTCTATCAGGGGGAAGTGCATTTGTCCTCCTACCACGCTGACAGGTGTACTTGAAAGGGAAATGCAGGCACGGCCTCCGCCACCAATTCCTCATCACAGACATCAGTCAGACAAGTAAGATTCTCCAGCTGCTTTCCAAGGGGACCTGTCTGTCTAGAAAAGCCAGCAGGGCCTGAATTGTCCTGGGCTGCACCAGCCATTGGTGGCCGCCTCAGGCCTGGCCTTGAGGTGCCATGTTCAAATATGTAATGTTTGATTGGGGTGTTCAGACACATTTGTTCCCACCAGTGGGGTCCTAAGTTTGATGTTCGTAGTGCTTGATTTTAGAGCGAGCAGTCACTGGACGTAATTTCCACGGTGTAGATGGTGACACTGGGCAGTGGATTCAGTCTGTCATACCAGATGGTTTAAGACTGAAACACCATGTAGTTAAGAATAGTTACTCTGAAAATGGAGTGGGTTTTGGGGGTGAGAATTGTCAGTAACAGGGGTGGAGGGTACTTTCTTGTTTTGCTCTGCCTACTTCTAAATGGTTTGAATAATTTTTATAACATATTCATGATTTAAAGAGAAAAGAAAACCAAGTTGGCAAGGTGCGAGTCTGCCAGATATTTTCTCAGACAGGAGCAGGGAAGGAGCTCTGAGAGTTGGGAGACTCTTGGGCATTATTTGGACAAACCAGAATTGTAGCCTGAAACCAACTTTAGGGCACTTAATCATAGCCCCAGTTGTCCCAGTTGTTTGTCGCTTCTCAGGGAGAAGAAGAGAAGGCAAGGTGCTGCTCCTTCCCTGCTGCCCTACTGTAACCAAGGCAGTGTGGCTAAAAGGAACTTCAAAGCCCAGAGGAAGAGGGGTCCCTACTCCTGTTCTGGCTTTCTACAAAGAAGCCCTTGTAGTACCTTCTCTGTGATTCCTGCACAAAACCTCTGGAAGGGTGGTTAGGGCAGTTTACAATGTCACTATGAAGTTCATAGCACTTGCTGTCCCCGTGGGACGGGACAAGGAGATAGCCAGGTGTTGCCCATTGGGCTCAGACTCAACCAAGAGTATCTGGGGCCACGTAGCGCTCCAAGACCAGCCCCTCTCCACCCCTAGGAGCCAGGTATCCTGGGTTCTGGTCAGCACAGTCTGCAAGTCCATATGGAAGCATGAGAAGTATTCTCAGACACTGCCACAGTCGGGTCCAGTCCTGCTTAAACACAACCACGTGGAGTTAGTGGCCTGTTTATACCATACTTTTTAGAAACCCTTTGCTTGCTTTATTTTTGTATAAAACTCTATTATGAAAACTTTTTAAAATAGAGAGAATACTATTACTATCATAAATGCCCATGTGCCCATTAGCAAATTTCCAAATCACCAGCTCATATTTGTCCCACTATCAAAACTTCACAAATGAGATGCTCGCTTGGCTTAAGCTGTTAACTGAGCATTCATTGAACTGTAAAGGCAGAGAAAAACAATCCTCATGTATGAAATACTGTAAATAGATTGTCAAAGCTTATCTCTACACTGTTAAGTATAAATAATTTGTTATATCACAGAATAAAATTCCTCATGTAATGTGTAAATCTAGGAAAAAAAAACAAAAAGTTTTAAAAAATTGTTCACAAAGTACAGAAGGAAAAAATTAAGAATAAAACCCCCCAAAATTTTTAAGCTTTACAAATGGTAAATCAGCTGATCCTTAACTTTCTGAAGACCTGTATCTGATTCCCCCAAAGAGGAAAAGAAAAGACTGATCATTCTTTGTTTGTTTTTCAGGAATTCTGGGAGCAGTAATTTACAGAAAATAACCAAGGAGCCAATAATTGACTATTTTGATGTCCAGGACTAAGAAGATCAAGATGCACTTAGATAAAAGAATGATTAGGTGTAGTGGAGACTCATTTGCTGGCAGATAAATCATGCCTGTTCCTCTCTGCCTGGCAGAATCACAGTCTCGCATACTGTCTTGTACTAACACATCCAAAGCATGAGTGTGTCAGAAATCTCGTTTCTACTCCTGTCTATATAAAGTGTTACATTATGACCAGACCTCTGATTGTATGGTCACTAGGTATGCAGCTGTGTATTCGAAGAGGCTCTTCACGCCATCGCTGTGATTGCTCTGAGACTTGGGGACTATTGGGCTTTATTTGGACAAACCAGACTTTTAGCCTAAAACCAACTTTATGCCACTTAGTCATAGTCTCAGTTGTCCCAGTTACTTGTCCTCCTGAAAATACCTGAAATATCAGGCAGACCTTGCTTGCTTTACCCAAACTGATCAAACTCTTTAGGAGCACAAATGAATTTTGTAGTCTGAAATGCCAGATAATGAGTTGGTATACCGTATCTGGAATCACACATGTTGTGTTAAATCCAGCCATCTTACCTAAGTCTTTTGCCAAAACCTCTCATAGGTCTATCTAGCTGAATTTATTTTAGCGGTTCCCAGCGTGATCAGTTCTAGACCTAGAAGCAGGGCAGGCTGCTTTACAGAATTCCATTTCCTTAAGTCCCTGGCACTTCTCATACCATATCACTGAATCTGTTCAGTAACAATCAGTTTAGCCATCCCCCATGATGGTAGGGGATAGACAGAGCAAGTTCTTCTGCCAGGTTTACACTGGTCTCTGATATACCTGCTGGTCTCAGTATATACCTAACTCCTCTTTGATGGAGAAAGAGTCTCAAATGGACAACTGTCCTGTGTTGCTTTTCCCTAGGCCTTCTACAGCCATATTGTCTCTCCCTCCCTCTGAGTTCTGGACTCTGTTTCAATATTCTAAGAAGTGTATGGACAGTCCAGGGCTTATGCCCAGCAGCCCACTGGAGGCATTCTTCAGGCTCCTTTAAGGCAGGTGCGTTGATAGTTACATTAGTATGACCCTTGTATCGGCACCCCTCCAGCCTGGAGGCCAAGCTTTCAGCAACTTCCTTCTGCTCCAGAACAAGCCACAAGCCCCAGAGCAGCAACAGCAACAGGAGACTTGAGAAGTAGAATCATGAAACAAGCACTTAATTAAATTATAAAAATTAATTGTACAGGGCTGCCTTTTGGTGTTTTCATTCTTTAATTTTTTTTTTCATTTTTTCCTCCATCCTCCTGCTGTAGCAGGGCTGTCCTTTGGTCCTCACCATTCTGCTTCAGAAGCGATCAAGTACAGCAGCAGGAACAGGCAACTGGAAGGAAGTGACAGAAAACAAAACCACCTCCAGCTGGGCCCATGTAGTACAGGTCAGTGGCCCCACACACAACAGGGAGCCCATGAGCATCTGTTACCTCTCTCAAGCAGTGGTTCAGTGAGTGAACGGTATGGGTGAGAGTATCTCAGAATCAGCAAAAGGCAGGAGACCTGACTTCTGATTCTAGCTCTGCCACATAACAACTTGCCACTTGATGGAATGAAAGTTTCACTGACTTCATTAGGGTTATGAGGATTAAAGGAAAAATACACGTGGTGTTAACGTGATCCATCATCAATGCTCAAAATTTATAAAAATGATACTTAGTATCTAGAAAATGTGTACACATCTTTCTCCATAATACTAGCCAAGTAAAAGGTCCATGGAATGCTAACCAGGCCTCTTCTGGTGAATATTTGTGTGCCTACCCTATGCCAACCTTGTGCCAGGGCTGTGGGAAGCAGATGCGGCCTGGTTTTGTACATTTAATAATCCAGCAAGGGCACATGTGAACAGATGTTTTTAGTGGAATTGGCTGGTCGGCCACCAATAGGTCATTAATCTGTTATTAAAAGCTGAAGAGCCCTAAGAGGAATATTTTGTGAAGTTGTGTTAGGAATGGGTTAGCTCTTGGGGTTGGACCAGGACACGTGTGGGAAAGTGAAATGGGAGGAAGCGTTTGAGCTGAGGCTTGAGATGGTAGACTGCCATTTGGAGGAGGAAGAGGCACACGCTAAGTGAAGGTAAACAGCATGAGACAGGGCTGGGGGAATGGGTTGAGGAAGGGTTGTCCAGAGCAGGCAGACAACTAGGGGGACATGAGATGAGGCTGGAGAGGTGGAGAGGGGTCAGCTCATGGACAGCTGCAGGGAGTGGCCAGAATCCTAAGCAGAGTGGCATGGCCAGATTTAGGATCTAGACCAGGATTCAGCAAATTGTTTACTGAAAAAAGATCAAATAGTAAATATCGTAGACTGTGATTCTTATAGTTTCTGTTGCAACCACCCAACTCTGCCATCGTAGTATGAAAGCAGCCGTAGACAACATGTAAATGAAAGAGTAAGGCTCTGTTCTAATGCTTTATTTGTGCACACTGAAATAATTTCATATAATTTTTATGCCATAAAATATTCTTTCGACTTTTTTTCCCAACCATTTATAAACATAAAAACCATTCTTAGCTCGTGAGTTGTGCAAAAACAGGCAACAGGCTAGATTTCACCATGGACTTTATTTTACCCACCCTCTTCTGGAGCAGTCCTTCAGGCAGAAGAATGTAGAAGGGATTGGAGGGCTACTTTGAGGCAAGAAGCTCGGCCAAGAAGCTGCAGAAGTGATCTGAGTGAGAGAAAGTGAGGGTGTTGGGAGTTGGCACTGCAAAGAGGGAAGAGATTCAGATTAGGGAGATAAGATTGGATGCCAGAGGTTAACAGGAGAACTAGCCCCCCTCACATCACTAAGGGGAAGCTGTTTCTCATAGATTTGGTGGGTTCCTTACTGAGCAGTGGCATTGGAAAAGAGTATACATGAGCATAGGCAAGAGGGAAAGACCTGTCTGCCTCTACCAGCCCATGCGTGGAGGGAAGGCACCAGGACCCCAAGCTGTTGCTCCCTGAGAATCAGGTGGTAACTTCTCTTCCTGCTCCAGCCCACACTCTCTTTCAGCAGGAGAGTTTTTATGGGCCAGAGCTTTCCAGAGACCAAATTCTTCTCTCTGAAATTCCCTCTGGCCTGTTTGGCAGGGCCGGCTGCTCTCAAGTGTTACCTGCTTGACATGCAGTAGTGGGTGTGTGCGGGACTGTGGAGGTGAAAGCAGGCCCTCCTGATTGCAGGGCTGTTGGCCACAGCCCTGGATCCTGTTCTGGAAAGGCCAAAGAACATGGCAGGGGAGGAGGAGGAGTGTCAGTCTTGTGGGGGAGGGGCAAAATCTCAATCACTGAGTTGTATAGATTTAGGATTGGGGGAGAATCCTTTCTGTGTGGTGCTGGCCTTCTTGCTTTATGCCTGAAAGCCTGGAGACCTTGTTTCCTAAGGAGAACCTGCTGATGTGCCTCCTCTTCTAAAATCGAGGAGGGACGGCCAGATCAGCTCCTTCACCAAGATGGACCTGCCTCCCTCATTAGCCTCCCTCACACACAAACAGAAAGTTCAAACTCCCCACATGGCTCAGCACAGATGTCCCATACATCTCCCATGGCTCAGAGATCCCCAGGGACTTCTCTAGGCCAGGTCAGTCCCTCTGCCTACAAAGCCAAGCCCAAAAAGAACTGGTTCCCTGGGGTCACACTGCCACACTAGAAACACCCTGTACCAGGAGGGGGCTGAATCCTCAGGACACAGGGAGCGTTTTCCTTCCTAGCTTCCCCAAACACAGCTCAGTGGTAAGTCCTTCCCAGTGTCCCAGGCTGACCTCAGCCCAGGCTTTGCAAGGTTATTCTTCATAATGTACAGCCTTCTGGGAGAGGTGTATTCAGAGAACCCAGCTGGACAGCTAGGATGTCTGTGTTGCTGCCTCAACTCACTCTGTCCTTGGGCAGTTTGGGCATCAGTTTCTGCATCTGTCAGCTGAGGTAATGGTTCCTGCTCATGTGCTTCCCAGAGCCATCATGAGGGTGGTGGGTAGACAAAGTCAGAGATAAGGAGAGTCTCCCAGTGCCACATGGCATCTCAGCACAGTCAAACCTCTGGAGCCCATTCCAGGTCCGACTCTCAGAGAATAGTTCTTGGGGAAGGGGGAGCAGAACAAAGCCGTGGCCAAGCTGCTCAGACAAGGGTCGGGCCTTTGGCCACCCCACTGACACTCCCCTCACTAGCTGTAAGCCTGACACATCAGTGAGGGAGTTGAAAGTCCTCATCTGCTCACATTTTCCCAAGAACCTTTCCTAACAGTAGGTAACAGCTATCAAACACTTAATGTGTGCTGAGCACCACAGCCATCTCTTACTCCTGAAATCCTATGAAACCAGCATGGTAGCACACATCTGTAGTTCCAGCTACTCAAGAGGCTGAGGCAAGAGTATCACTTGAACCCAGGAATTGTATGAGCCCAGGAGGCTGCAGTGAGCCACATTTGCACCACTGCACTGCAGCCTGGATGACAGAGCAAGACCCTCTCTCCAAAAAAACAAAGGCCAGGTACAGTGGCTCATGCACATAATCCTAACACTTTGGGAGGTTGAGGCAGAAGGGGATCACTTGAGCCCAAAGTTCAAGACCAGCCTGGGCAGCAAAGTGAGACCCCGTCTCTATAAAAAATACAAAACTTAACCAGGTGAGGTGGCATGCACCTGTAGTCCCAACTAGTCAGGAGGCTGAGGTGGGAGGATTGCTTGAGCCCAGGAGGTTGAGGCTGCAGTGAGCCAAAGTCGTGCCACTGCACGCCAGCCTGACCAACACAGAGAGAGAGATGTTGTCTCAAAAAAAAAAAAAGAGAAAAAAATCCCCATGAAGTATGTATTCTTATTATCCTTATTTTGCTAGTGGGGAAACTAAAGATTGGAGAAGTTAGGTCACTCACCCAAGACCACTCAGCAAACAACTGGTGATCTGAAATTCCTATCAGGTCTATGTCCTTGACAAGAGCTGTAGGAATTGCCCCTGAAACTGTACTGAAATTGCCTTGGAATTAGGGTAGTTTGTACCGCTCATATTGTAGTTCCTGGGGCAGGGTGGCCCAGTAGGTCAGTCCCAGTGGGAGGAAAGTTTACACATGTCCCAAAGCAGAAAACACCAGTTAATCCCCAACCCCTGCTCTAGAAGACAGAGCTTTTTCTCTAGTGGCCACTAGGGTGCAGTATGTATCCCTAAACCTGGAGCCTGGGGGTGGGGTAGAGAAATGCTTACACTTTGCCACTTTTTAGTAGAGTTTATAACCAATATTTTCAAAATTGGTTATAAACCAATTTCAAAATATTTTCAAAATTTCACATTTTCATGTTTTTTTAATATTATTTTCTCTCTGCTAGTTGATATACATAGTATGAGCACCAGGGAAAACAACGCATGCAGATACTGGAAGGAAGGAAATTCAAGACAGAAAGAGGGAAAGGCATTGCAAAGGCTCTGAGGTGGCAGTGCGCCGTACACCTTGAAGGAGCAGCAAGGCCGTCAGACTGTAGAGGAGTGAATGATGGGGGTGTGGCAGGACTCAGAACAGTAACAAAGGGAACCTGATAGGTGGGGCCTTGTAGGCCATGGGAAGGCTTAGGGCAAAGGAGTGAATGATGAAGCCTAGCTCTTTTTGTGAGATGGAGTCTTGCTTTGTCACCCAGGCTGGAGTGCAGTTGTGCAATCTCGGCTCACTGCAACCTCCGCCTCCTACGCTCCAGCGATTCTCCTGTCTCAGCCCCTCAAGTAGCTGAGATTACAGGCGTCCACCACTATATCCGGCTAAGTTGTGTATTTTTAGTAGAGATGGGGTTTCACCATGTCGGCCATTCTGGTCTCAACTTCCTGACCTCAGGTGACCTGCCACCTCGTCTTCCCAAAGTGCTGGGATTACAGGTGTGAGCCACCGTGCCCAGCCCCCTAGCTCATTTTTTAAAAGGGTAATGCTAGCTGCTGTATTGAGACTAGACCACAGGGCTGAGTGGGAGCAAGGGAAGAGGCCGGAAGAGCAGAAGGCCCCCGCTGTAATCTGAAAGAGACTGCCTTGGCGGGAACCAAGGTAACAGTGCTGTGGTGGTGAGAAGTGGCTGGATTCTGGATACATTTTGCAGATTAACACCCATAGAATTTGCTGACAGCTGGGATGTGGGGTGTGAGAGAGAGAAAAGAGTCAGGGATGACTTTAAAGTTTTTGGCCTGAGCAGTTGGAAGACATGCTGTTTACTGAGATAGGAAAATGTGTGGGAGGAGCGGGCTTGGGATGAAAATCAGTCCGGTAGGCAGTTGTGCGTGGGAGTCTGAAGTCTGGAGACAGGACTGGGCTGGAGATCTAATCTGGGGACCTGTTAATGGCGCCTGTAATGGTATTTAAAGGCTGGTGAGATCATGTAGGGAAGGAGGGTGAAAGAGAAGATGTTCGAAGACAACTATGCCCTGGGCACACCATCCTGAAGGCAGGATGCTGAGAACAAGGCAGGAGTGAGAGATTTCCAAAGCCAGAGATGGGGCTGAAGCTGCAGGACTCAGTGCTACAGGAAGTCCTGCAGGGGGAGGGTCTCTAGGGCTTTCTTCCAGGTTTCCTGGGAGAGGATGGGCTTCTCTCACTTATCCTGACCTGTCTGAACCCCTTGAGAGAAGGGCCTGGCCCCAGGGCACATTGTCAGTTAAGGCCTCTGAGTATTCAGGCACCCAGGGCCAAAGGAGGCCATGAGCCTTGGCTGCCTCCTCTCCTTTTCTTACCCCCTCAATATGGGTGCTCTCCAGGGCTCGGTGATCTCTCCCTGGGCTACCTCGTCCACCTGCAAGCCTTCAGCTGCCACTCCTGGGCTTAAATGCTCTGTCTCCAACCCAGATCCCTGGCTTTCCTAGATGTCCCACGAGCCTCTCCTACTCAGCATGTTCAATACCGCAGCCATCTTTCCCCCACAGACTGTCTTCTGATGTCTCCACCACCTACCTAGTTCCTAGGCAGAGCCCTGGGCAACGCCTTCTGCCCTTTCCACAGCCGACTCAAGGTCCATAACTTCCAGCTTCTGAGTCTGTTTTCTGGTCACCTCTCTCCTCCCTTACCTTTCACCAGCTGTGTCCATTCAGCTGCCTCTCCTTTCTCTCCTGCCCCTAGTCCCTCCCTTTCCAATTCAGCTTCCACACAGAGGTTAAAGGGTCCCTTCTCAGGCACAAATCTGGCTCTGCCATTACTTGGCTTAACACTCTTCTCTGAATTTCTAAGAAATGAAAGTCCCAGCTGCCTACGCTGGCCCCCTAAGCACCTCCAGCCACTCCCTACCTTGCCTTCTCCCCTGCAGCCACACTGAGCAGCCTGGGACTCTGAACTCTGTGGGCTCCGAACTCTGCTCCTGCCATTCCCTCTAGCTGGAGCCCCCCACCCCCTCTCCTGGGTGAACGAGACTGCCTGGTGAAACCCTGTCTCTACTAAAAATACGAAATTTAGCTGGGCGCAGTAGTAGATGTCTGTAGTCCCAGCTACTCGGGAGGCTGTGGCAGAAGATTCACTTGAACCTGGGAGGTGGAGGTTGCAGTGAGCCGAGATCACACCACTTCACTCCATCCTGGGCAACAGAGCAAGATTCTGTCTCAAAAAATCAAAAGTTTAAAAATTTTGAAAAAACAAAAACTAGCCAAGGTCACCTCCTTGGTTTCTGGGTTAAAGCACAGGCTTCAGGGGCATGTTGACAAGGGCTGTAATCCCTGCTCTCTGCCCCTTGCTGAGCCAGTCTCCCCAGCCTCAGTTTCCCTGTATGTCAGATGGGCATGACGACGTGCAGATCACTTCAGAGGGTGCAGAACGATAGCAGCACACACACTCCCCTGTGCCAGGCGTCACCCTTGTCGTCCTCCCAGCAGCCCTGTGAAGTGGGAGCTACTATCTAACCTAAGATCATACGGCTAGTGAGTGGCAGGGCAGGTATTTGGGTCCAGGTAGGCTGGCTTCATTGTCTGTGCTAAGTGCCACAGTATGAGCTCCTGCCATGTACAGGAAGGCTGGAGTCACCCTGGGTTCTACTGTTCCTACTGTAAGATCAGCGCAGGGGTGGGTGTGGAGCAGCTGTGCTATTCCAAGTGACTCCGGCCTCCTCACACTGACAGTGCCAGCACCAGGCCAGGCCTGATGTGGCTGCTCCACCTCTTCCTAGACTGCAGGACCCCATCTGAGGGGGGAAACCTAAGACCAGCCAGACCAGGGTGCTGCCAGTATCCCTTGGAATCCCTGGAGCTGAATGGGAGAGCAGGCCAGGCAGGGGTAAGGGGCTCATCTCAAAGCTGGGACTACCAGGCTGAGGACCATACATTCATCTGTAGAGCCCTGGATGGGCCTGGTCTAGGAGCAGGGCCATGACATGAGGCTTTAAAGTGCTGTTAGAAGAGCTGGGGGGCTCCCCAGTACCAACAGATCTAAGCCTCCTGTACAGATGGGGAAACCGAGGCCCAGAGAGGGAAGGGGTCCTATCCAGGTCATACAACCAGTCCATGCTGGCACTGGGAGAATGGAAAAGGATCCAGTGCTCCCATGGCTCATGTCCCAGCCTGGCTCCCAGAGCTGCACAGATGCATCTACAGGAGGGACCCTGCATATGTGTGTGTGTGTGTGTGTGTATATGCACATGTGTGTACGTGTGTGCTCATGTGCATGACAGCAAAGCCAAGAGCAGGCACCCATAAGGTGCTATGATGCCCACCCTACCTTATCCTGATCCCTCCCTCCCTTTCTTCTTTCTTTCCTTCCTTTTCTTTCCTTCCTTCCTTCCTGGGGCAGGACCTGCCTTTCTCCTCCAGAGACTTCCCTCACCTCTGCCCCAACCCTTGTTGTCATCTCCCCCCAGGGCCTGGCCTCAGTCCACCCACCATCCTCCTTACTTCTCTGACCTCATCTTTTCCCCTTTCCTCTTTCCATTCCTGCACAATGGCCCCTCCAGCTCCCCCTCAGGGAACTGGCTGTTCCTCCCGCCTGGCATGTTCTTTCCCCAAGTGTCCACTTAGCTCACTCCATCACTCCTTCAGGTCTTTACTCAAGTCACTTTTTCAGAGAGGCCATCTGCTCTTTACCCCTCCCACACTTTCTATACACTGGTCCTGCTTTTTCTCCGTAGCATCTATAACACACCATATATTTTACGTAGAACGTTAGCTCCATGAGGACCAGGACTACTATCTTCCTGATGCCTGTTTCCTCAGTGCTGGAATGGTGCCTGGCACATTGGAGCCTGTCAACTGGAATCTGCCAAGAGAATGGAAAGGCTTGCTCTGGACGGGTCAGGGCTCATCCAAGCCTGACGTTGGGACCAGAACCTGCAAGGTGTTAGGGGCAGCATGCCTTGTGCAAGCCTGTGGCAGAGCAGTGGACAGCAGGTGGGGGCTCTGTCCAGGGACAGGAGGATGCCCAGGGACTGAAGTGCTCATGGAGAGGCAGAGGAGGGGAGGAACCAGAACCCTGGGCCCCAAAAATGCCTCTCTCAGCTGTAACTGAGGCCTTGGGACCATGCTGCTCTGGAATGCCAAGAATGAGAAAGGCTCGCTGGGCCGCTGAGGGTGAGAGAGGGGAAGGGGCTTGCAGAGGGTCACAGCAGAAGGCCACTTTACAGTTGGGGACTTCCAGCTGTGGGCCCTTCCCTGGTCAATCCCAGCTGGGGTTCCCCTGGCTCAGCTCCTCCCTACGTGGGACATCAGACACACTTGTCCTCCCTGGATTTCCTGTGATCTCACCAGGCTCCTCGCCTGTTACCCCTCCCCTCTACCCTGTTCTCACATTACAGCTATTCCTTCTTTGTCTTTTTAAATATATCATACATACAAACAATACATGTCAAATTTATGTTATCAAGCACAATCATATAATAAACCCACAAATGTATGTCAACCCCAGAACTAGAAAAATATTAATAGCTTGCACTACTGTGCTCCTCCCCATCTCCCTGTAGGAATCATTTCTTTCTCTAAAATCATTTTCTTATACACATACATATATATAGCAAAGAATGTATTTTTGCTTGTTTTTCAGCTATAAGACTGGTGTCACACTGTATATAGTCTACTGTATTACTTTTTTTTTGAGACGGAGTCTCACTCTGTCACCCAGGCTGGAGTGCAGTAACGCAATCTTGGCTCACTGCAACCTCTGCCTCCCGGGATCAAGGGATTCTCCTGCCTCAGCCTTCTCAGTAGCGGATTATAGGCACCCAACCACCCAGCTAATTTTTATATTTTTAGTAGAGACAGGGTTTCACCATGTTGCCCAGGCTGGTCTGGAACTCCTGACCGCAGGTGATCTACCCGCCTTGCCTTCCCAAAGTGCTGGGATTACAGGTGTGAGTCACCACACCAAGCTACTGTATTACTTTTCATGCCTCTAGAATTTTTCTGTGTTGTTGCAGGTGTCTATTGTGCCTTAATTTTCGCTATCGTAGAGGATTCTATTATGTGCAATTGCACAGCAGTGTTTGTATCTGTCCCCTGTGGATGGACATCTGGGTTGTGTCCAGTGTCTCTCGACCACTCTACCTTGTGTCATGCTCCCTGACCCTCCTGTCATTATTCCACACTCTAGCTACATCCACAAAGCCATGACTTCATGAATCCGTCTTCAACTTCTGAGCTCCAGACCATGTAAACGGCATAACTGTGTTTATTGAGCACTTACTCTGAGCCAGAAATGAATCTCAACATTTTACATGTGGTAGTGCATTTAATATTCACAGCAATACAAATGATAGGTAATATTCTTATCAGCATTTTATAAATGAGAAGGCCAAGACCCGGAAGGGTTGAATATTTGCTCAAGATCACACACCTTTTCCATGCCCCCTTCCAAGTCCCATCGGCAACTCAGACTCAGCACGTCCATGATGTAACCTATCATCTTCCTCTCCAAACCATTTCCTCACTTGTGCCCTACTCTCAGTGGGGACATCTCAAATCCCCAGGCTCAAGCTGGAAACTGGAAGGCATCTCTGACTCCTCCCTCTCCCTCACCCACTCCATCCAAACACAGCCCAGGTCTGGCACATTGTACCTCTTGGGTAATGATCAATCCTGTCTCTCGTCTCCACACCCACGGTGCTGACCCATTGGGTGCCCAGCTGCTGCTCTTGGGTCATCGCTTCCCACCACTCTCTTTGCAGGCCCATCTCCACCATTTCCAGCTTCCTACACACTGCGGCTCAAGTGCACTTTCTAAACCTCACTGTGTCCCCCACCTCCAGAAGGAAGCCCAGTCTCCTATGCCCATCCCCTCAAACTGTAAAGTGCAGCTCTCAGCCCTAGAAAGAACACCCCCCACCACATTCTGCTGTCTCCTCCTCTGGGTAGCCTCCTGGCCTTGGCCCAGAGGCTGGATGTGAACTCCCCCACCCCGAACCCCACAGCCTCCAAGCCTCCCACTCTGCACTCACTTCCTTCCTCATAATTACCCATCCCCCATTAAACGGCAACCATCAAAGGCAGAGCCCAGTGCATTCACTGGGCATCCCCAGTGTCCACATAGGGCCTGCACATAGTAGGTGCACAATAATTGTTGAAAGGCAAAATGCATAGCAATGACAGGAACCATGGGTGATGCTGCCTTCTGAGCCCCAGGCAACAGAGTGATTCTTGCCTGACCTCAGGGTCAGCGGATCCTGGCCCCCTACCCCCGCCCGACCTCTGCACCTGCTTCCCTGGAGCCCTATGAGGCCTCTTCCTGTGTCTTCATGTGTCTGAAGGATTTCCCTCTTTGCCTTTTCCTTACAACTGTGGAATTCCTTCACGTAGGAGCACTCTGGCACCAGGAAGAAGAAAGAGGAGTCCAACCCCTTACCAGCCTTCAATCTATAGGAAGCATTCTCAAGGGAATTAAAACCGATTATTTTTTTTTTTTGAGACAGCATTTCGCTCTTGTTGCCCAGGCTGGAGTGCAATGGCTCAGTCTTGGCTCACTGCAACCTCCGCCTCTCCGGTTCAAGCAATTCTCTTGTCTCAGCCTCCTGAGTAGCTGGGATTACAGATGTCCACTACCATTCCCTGCTAATTTTTTGTATTTTTAGTAGAGACAGGGTTTCACCATGTTGGCCAGGTTGGTCTCAAACTCCTGACTTCAGGTGATCCACTTGCATCAGCTTCCCAAAGTGCTGGGATTACAGGCGTGAGCCACCGTGCCCAGCCTAAAACTGATTCTTAAAAGGGGAGATGAAAAAAAATCTTACTCTTTTTTAGGTATAAAGTACAGAATATATACAGTACATAAACAGATATATAGTATATCTGTGGTATTAAAATTTCATGTGGTTAAGAAAAAAATATCTAAAAGGCTACTGGGGACGGCACTAATGGAAAAAAGTCTAAGAAATTCTGATCTACATTCTTGGGCCTTGCCTTGTCTGGTCCAAGAACTGGCCAGAACTTGGGGAAGGTAAGAACCAGGGGAGAGTCGAGTCCAATCCCAGGATCCCCTCAAAGTACCTCCAAAGCCGGCCCCCCATCAGCCAGCTATCGTTCTTTCCCCGAAACCACCCTTCCTTCCGCCGTGCCTGAAAGTCCCTCATTCTGTTTCGGTCATTCTTTCATCTCACGCTGTTCCTACTGAGGGTGCAGGTCAGCTCTTCCCTACCCTCCCCCCGTGGCACCCCAGTTGCCAGGGCGTGAAAGACTCGAGGTGCCTCACCTCTACACCTTGGGCTAAGGCATAGCCCTAGAGCTCCTGGAAAAACCCAGGAGGGGAGCCCAACCACAGGAGGTCCCCAGGAAGTTGGGGTTCTGCTGTGGGATAAGGCTTGCTTTATTGGGGAAAGGGCGGGATCACAAAGAATCTCTGCTTAGAAGTGTTCTTGGGCCATGGATTCCTGTAAGGGGGGAGCTGGGCGGACTGAAGGTCTGTTGTCAGGGCTTACGGAGACGGGGGTGAGGGAAGAGGCCGCGGATGCATGAGGTTCCATCTTGGACGATACGGTTATCCTGTGATCTTCATACGCCACAGAGTCCTCCAGTTTCGAGGGCTCCCGTGGGATGGTGGAGCCAATGAAGACCACATAGATGATGCCACCTAGATAGGCACCCAGAGGTGGCGCCACCACTGGCACCCACCACCAGTTCTCCCCATCGCTGCAGGCAAGAGGCAGAGGCCTGCTGAGGGGGGCTGATGTCCAGGACAGCACCCTTATCCACCTCAGGCCAAGACAGGGTGAGCAGAGGAGTCATCCCCAGGATACCCCAGGAGACACCCCAGCCCGGGGCCCTAGTTGGCCTCAGCTCAATTCAGGGACAGGGTTGACACTCAGTGCAGGTGCAGGATCTGTATCCGGACTGGTCTGGGGAAATGTTGGGACTCACTCCTGCTCCCCAGGCCACCAGGGGGCTCTGCAGGACCCTCCTATGCTGCCCCTCACATCAGCCCCACACCTCCTCAACACACAGGGGACCCATAGAAAAACTCGAAGGAATTGGCCTAGGCAGGGGCAGTACCTGAAGACCTGTTTGCCCCAGCCAGCAATGAAGGTGAAGATACGGGGGGGCAGGTCCCGGGATGGGTTGATGGCATATCCTGTGTTCATGCCAAGGGACATCCCGATGGTGACCACGAGTATGCCTATCACCAGCGCCTGTGTTCCCGGCAGTGCTGGGTTGTTCTCCTGGTCCGTGATGGCGAAGAGACACAGCTGGAGCATCCCAGTCAGCCACACCTGAGGAGCAGATGATGTGGCAGCTCACCAGGGCCCCTCCCCAAGCCACAGGGCCTCAGCAGCGCCCTAGATCCAAGCCCACTAGCAGAGACACATGTCTGTACAATCTCCATCCAGAGTTATTGACCTGTCTATCAGGAGGGGCTCCCTGCTGGCTCCGTCCTGAGGGGTGGAGGGCATGGGGAAGGGTACTCATCCTGGACCACTGACCTCATTCAGGAAGCCCCACCACAATGTCATGTAATCAGGAAGGTAGGTGGCAAAAATGCCAGCCGTTGCTACGGGACCGGTCACCATCAGCTGTCCACCCGAAAAGTGAAGAATGGCCGCTGCGGAGACACAGACTGTCATGTGAACCTGCCCCCAGTGAAGCCCCACGAGGTCCCACAAATGAGGTTATAGGTTAGAGGGTGGAGGAGCTCCAAGGCTTTTCCTCCCAGCTATTTTTTATAAACCAGCACACTGAGGTCCAATCTGCCCTAATTTCAGAGGCGGCGGCTGAGGCCAGAGGCGGACACCCGGGCAGTGCACTCACTGTAGAAGAGGGTGTAGATGGTGGCAGCCGCCAGGAAGGAGCCGAGGCACTGACCCAGCACGTAGACCGGAAACTTCCTCCAGGGCAGGCGGCCCAGCGCGCAGTTAGCGAAGGTCACAGCTGCATTCATGTGGGCCCCTGCGGGCAGGACCAAGTGTGTCAGGGAGTGAGAGCAAAACAAACAACAATGACAACTGTACTGAGAACAGCGATGGCTGGTGTGCACAGAGAGCATGCTCCTGACAGAGCGCTCTCATTATTGACCCTTGCAACCACCCCATGGGGCCAGAGCCACAGCCTTCGTGTCACTATTAAGGAGACTGAGGAACAGAGAAGGCAATGACTTGCCTAAGATGACCCAGCCAGTGAAAATGACAGGTCACGGGGGCCCAGGAAGAATCTGCGGCAGACACCTCCTAGTCGAGGGGTTGGGAGACCTCCTCCCTCCCGGTGGCTAGGCGGAGGCACTGGCTGTGCCAGAGAAGGGGCTGGCTGGGGCGGGCAGGAAAGAGCCTGTGGGGGACAGCTGGCCTTGCCCAGTCCGGCAGGACCTGGGCTTACTCACCAGAGATGTTGCCTGCCACGTGCACTCCCATGGTGACACCGAAGCCAAACGCCAAGTTGACAGCAAGGTAGCTCCCATGTTTTTTACTTAGAACCATATGGGCCACGGAACCAAGGCCAAATACCTGCAAGGGAGGGCCACTAAGGGGGCTGCCTGCCCTGCAGCCCCAACCTCAGGCGAGGGCTCAGAGCCCAGTTCTAGCTCCTTACCTCCATGCCCTGGGCCTCCCTGCCATTGCCCGCGAAGACCTTCTGCCATGCCCTCTTTCTCCAGAGCCTTCCCTCCTCACCACCTCCTCTCCTTGCCCCCGCTGAGGCCTCTGAGACCTGAGCCCCTGAGACTCGGGTGGAGCGGCAGAGTCAGAGGCTGTTAGACACACATCCAAGCACCTCAGCCCCAGGCCCACCTGAAGTTTGGGGGTGAGGCAGGGCTGTGAGGAGGGGATGGCTGGTGTGGATGGCACCCCCTCAGAGTCCCTCATGCTTCAGCCTGCCTGAAGGAAGTTTCTTCATGGGACCTCCAAATCCGTCCATTCCTGTGCGCATGCGCGCACACACACACACACCCCCTCCACCCCACCCCCTGCAATGCTGGAGCAGTGGGGTCCTAACTCTCCTGCCCTCAGCTTCATTTCCACGGACCTCAGGTGGCTCTCCCAAGCTGCTGCTTCTTGCCCATCCCTCACAGCTCCTCAGATGATGCCACCTTCACAGGGGGAAGGGGCCAAACTTCAGGCCCATTAGCCTCAGTCTAGAGCCACTGTCCCCTTCAGCCCTGCCTCCTGTGCCATCCTCTCCCTCTGCAGAGGCCTCCATCTCCCCTGTACCTTCCATCCTCCCACTGACTGGCTCCCACGGACTGGAGTCATCCTTCCCAGCAAACCGTCCTGCCCCTGCCCAGCCTCCCTCTCCAGCTGTGGGCTCCTGGTCGCCCTGTCCCTGCTTCAGTCAGGCTGCAGGAGAGAACGCACTGGCCAGCTGCTTCACTCCTTCCCTCATGCCCCCTTCTCAATCTGGCTTCTGCTTCCACATGTCACAGACACCGAAGCTCTCCAAGGGCTCCCGCAGCCTCCTGATTTTCCAAAGGTCTCTTCCAGCATGGTCTTGCCAGGTCCACAGCTTCAGCTATGCCTGATGGACCAAAATTCCCCGTAATCTCCACTGGGGAGCCAGATTCCTATCTGCTAATCACCGCTGGAACTTTCCTGGTGTTCCACGGGCATCTCAGGCTCTGTTGAAAGTTGGGCATCTCAGGCTCTGTTGACATTTTGCCATCTCTGGATCACCTGAGTTCAAGATCAGCCTGGCCAACATGGTGAAACCCCATCTCTACTAAAAATGCAAATTAGCCGGCTGTGATGGTGGGCACCTGTAATCCCAGCTACTTGGGAGGCTGAGGCAGGAGAATCACTTGAACCCAGGAGGCAGAGGCTGCAGTGAGCTGAGATCGTGCCATTGCACTCCAGCCTGGGCGACTGAGGGAGCCTCCGTCTCAAAACAAAGAAAGTTCGCCATCTCGCAGCACACCTGCTCC
Source organism: Cacajao melanocephalus (assembly GCA_963573385.1). Taxonomy (NCBI): domain Eukaryota; kingdom Metazoa; phylum Chordata; class Mammalia; order Primates; family Pitheciidae; genus Cacajao; species Cacajao melanocephalus. The sequence continues at coordinate 38,626 of CAUYLG010070287.1, forward strand.
TTACTCTATGTTCCCCATCCCAGTTGGCAGAGCCAGAAACTCCGACGTTGCAAATGAGAGTTTCCTCGCCATCCTCCCCAACACCCCATCAGCTCTGCTCACATTCTCCCCGAACCTCACCCAGCCTCCACCTTGTAGCCAGAGTGACCTTCCTAACAAAAACCCTATCGGGTCTTCCCCATGCTCACTCACTGGCTCCCCTCTACTTCTAGGATAAAGTCCAAACTCAGTAGGCCACCATCTAAGACCCTTCATAATTTCATCCTTTCTGCCTGTTTCATATCTGCCCCAGTATTTTTGTATTAGGCAATAGTTTTACTACTAAATAATAATAACCATTTATTGAGCACTGACTACATGCCAGCAAGTTATACCGATCGAGAGTTATACTGATCATCTCCTTTAACCCTGACGCCAATCTTATGAGTTAGGTGCTATTATTCTCCCCCACTTGACAGACAGTAACTTGAAGCTTAGAGAACTTGAATGGCTTGTCCAAAGTCACACAACCTGTACCTGCTGAGCCAGGATTAAATCCAGGCACTTACCTATGCCAGACGGCCTCAAACCAAACAACTGCGCTGCTCCAGGCATGCCTTGCTTTCTAGTGCTTCTGTTTTATTTGTTTGTTTGTTTGTTTGATTTTTGAGACAAGCTTTCGCTCTATCACCCAGGCTGGATGGAGTGCAGTGCCATGATGAGGGCTCATTGCAGCCTCCATCTCCTGGGCTCAAGTGATCCTCTCACTTCAGCCTCCCAAGTAGTTGGGACTATGGGCATGTGCCATGGCACCCAGCTAAATTTTTTTTTTTTGAGACAGAGTCTCATTATTTCGCCCAAGCTGGGGTGCAGTGGTGCAATCTCAGCTCACTGCAACCTCCACCTCCTGGGTTCAAGTGATTCTCCTGCCTCAGCCTCCCAAGTAGCTGGGATTATAGGCAGGCGCCACCACGCCTTGCTAATTTTTTGCATTTTTAGTAGACACGAGGTTTCACTATGTTGGCCAGGCTGGTCTCGAACATCTGACCTCAAGTGATCTGCCCGCCTCAGCCTCCCAAAGTGCTGAGATTACAGGCGTGAGCCACTGCGCCCGGCCCCAGCTAATTTTTTTAAATTTATTTTGTGTACAGATGAGGTTTCACTATGTTGCACAGGCTGAGTCACAAACTCCTGGCCTCAAGCAATCCTCTCACCTTGGCCTCCCAAAGTGCTGGAATTACAGGTGTGAGCCACCATGCCTGGCCAGAATATCCTAATAATTTTACATTGACTACATCTTGAAATAGGATTTTGGATATATAGGTTAATTATACTAATTATTAAAATTAATTTCACCTGTTGCTTTTTACCTTTTTAATGTGGATACTAGAAAAAATTTAAATTATACAGATGGCTTGTACTGTATTTCCCCTGGAGAGCTCTGTTCTAGAGTTGATGAAAACCTGGAGAATTGCAGACATGAGGGCCAAAGTCAAAGCCATCAGTGTGGAGAAGGCTCCAAGATAGGGTACAGGGTAAGAAGGCAGACCAGGCTGGGCATGGTGGCTCACACCTGTAATCCCAGCATTTTGAGAGGCCAAGGCAAGCGGATCACCTGAAGTCAGGAGTTCGAGACCAGCCTGGCCAACATGACAAATCCCCGTCTCTACTAATAACACAAAAATTAGCCAGTGTGGTGGTGCTCGCCTGTAATCTCAGCTACTTGGGAGGCTGAGACTGGAGAACTGCTTGAATCCAGGAGGTGGAGGTTGCATTCAGCTGAGATTGAGCCACTGCACTCCAGCCTAAATGACAGAGCAAGACTCTGTATAAAAAAAAAAAAAAAAAAAAAAGGCAGCTGGGGCTGCCCCTAGAGCCACATATCAAACTCATGGGAGGACGTAGAAACCTCAGCTGTGAAGCAGGTATTGAAATGGGAGAGGAACAGAGAGAGAATGTGTTGTCACGGATGCCAAGGAGAAATAGCATTTCCCAAGGAAGGTGCCATCCACTGTCACGTGAAGCTTCTAGGTCAAGTGTGTGAAGGCCTAGAAAGCGTGCTTTTGAATGTGACAATCCAGCAGTCATTAGGAACTTGGTTAGTGCTGTGTCATCCAGCCATGGAGGCAGAAGCTGGGTTCCAGAGCTACAGAGGTGAGGAAGTGGCAAGAAAGAGTTGAGCCGAACGCGGTGGCTCACGCCTGTAATCCCAGCACTTTGGTAGGCCAAGGTGGGCGGATCACCTGAAGTTGGGAGTTCAAGACCAGCCTGACCAATATAGAGAAACCCCTGTCTCTACTAAAAATACAAAATTAGCCAGCATGGTGGTGCATGCCTGTAATCTCAGCTACTTAGGAGGCTGAGGCAGGAGAATCACTTGAACCCAGGAGGCAGATGTTGCTGTGAGCCGAGATCCTGCCACTGCACTCCAGCCTGGGTGACAGAGTGAGACTCCGTCTCAAAAAAAAAGAAAAAAATACTGGATGAGCAAGTGAACCCCACATGATTTCCTGTGTCAGAGTTGCCAACTGGCATCCCATGCCCTAATACATCCAGCACACAGGTTTTGTTTGGATCACTTGGTTTTGCAGAACAGGAGTTTCTATCTCTCTTGAAAAATGAGAAGCTCAGGCAACACTGGCCTGCATTCCGCCCTCCATGGCAACAGTCAGCTGGCATGGTGGCAGCTCCAGCCTTGCACAGATTGGCACTCTGTAGCCAGCCAAAGTCCCTCCTGCCCTGAGTTGCGGCTCTCTTGGCCCCGTAGCATGTGATCTGCAACCCTTGCACCATGGCTCACGTGTATGGCTGGTTTTCAGGGCCCGGATGGTTCCAGCCCCTCCTCTCCCTGGTCAGTGAATACGGCCCAGCCCATCCAAGTCTCCCCGATAGCCAGGAGGCCAGCTCCAAGGACAACGCCCCTGGAAGTTGCAACGTGAATCCGTCCACTTCCCTCATCCTGGCTGCAATAAATGGGGGCCAAGGTCACACTAGCTTTTTGGCAAAACCTTCACCCTGGTGACTCACAGAGATTCCTATTAAAGCCCCCACTTCTTGGCACAGCCTGGCAACTAAAAATAACAACAACACAATGTCCCATATAGGCTTACACCTCACAAAGTTCTTTTACAAGTGTTATTGTCTTCAATCCTCACAGCAAATCTGCACAGCAAGAATTTTTCTCTCACTGTATAGATGGGGAAACTGAGGCCCAGAGAGGAGTCTTGAACTACCTGAAAGTGAGTACCTTACCCCCGTCTGGGGGAGCATTAACAAGCCAGAGTCTTTAAAAGCTGGCTATATTTAAGCTAAGGGACAGAGCATAGAGTTAAGGGTCAAGAATGTGATATTAGGCCAGGCGCAGTGACTCACACCTGTAATCTCAGCACTTTGCAAAGCTGAGGTGGGAGGATCACCTGACTTGAGGTCAGGACTTCAAGATCAGCCTTGGCAACATAATGAAACCTCGTCTCTCCTAAAAATACCAAAATTGGGCTAGGCGTGATGGCTCACACCAATAATCCCAGCACTTTGAGAGGCCGAGGTGGGCGGATTACCTGAGGTTAGGTGTTCAAGACCTGCCTGGCAAACATAGTGAAACCCCACCTCTAGTAAAAATAAAAAATTAGTTAGGCATGGTGGCACATGCCTGTAATCCCAGCTACTTAGGAGGCTGAGGCAGGAGAATTGCTTGAACCTGGGAGGCAGAGGTTACAGTGAGCTGAGATCGCGTCATTGCACTCCAGCCTGGGCGACACAGCAAGACTGCGTCTCAAAAAAAAAAAAAAAAAATGGCTGGGCATAGTGGCACGCAACCGTAATTCCAGCTACTCTGGAGGCTGAGGCACAAGAATCGCTTGAACACAGCAGGTGGAGGTTGCAGTGACCCAAGATTGCACCACTGCACTCCAGCCTGGGCGACAGAGCGAGACTCCAACTCAAAAAAAAAAAAAAAAGACTGTGATATTAGACTGGACTGGATTTAATCTTAACTTAAAGTGTGACCTTGGGCAAGAGGCTTAGTCTCATGGAGACTCAGTTTTCCCATCTGTGAAACTGGGATGATTGTACCTACTTCACAGGGCTATTTAGAGAATTTGGGAAGATGCAGCATGTAAGGGGCTTAGCATCACAGTGCCCGGGATGCGTTAGGTGCTCAATAAAAATCTCAATAAAAGGAAGAGAAACACAGATGTGGGCAGGTATCAAGCACGTGGGCGGTGCCTGCTTTTCCTAACAGCTCTAGGGGAACACACCCTCTTACCTCCCAGGTTCCAAGGTTTAACAGCCCTCATGGGGCTGGAATGTCTTGTTGTAAGTGAATTACTTTGCCCTGGATTAAGGAGGGACAGGATCCAACTGCTGTCCTCTGCCAAAGCAGGTGGGGAGGTAAGAGAGGAGCAGGGGAGAGCCAGATACAGAGAGGAGAGAGCAGCTGAGAGCACCTGTCCTAATAACGAGGGATCAACACGTGGGTACCACATGTATCCTTGTGCTGGCACTTGGCCTTCTTCACACAAGTCCTCCAGCTTTATGTTAGTGCTCCTGTTGACCAACAAGGGAGCTAGCGTTGTGGGCCAGGTGCGGTGACTCATGTCAGTAATCCCAGCACTTTGGGAGGCCAATGTGGGCAGGTAACCTGAGTTCAGGAGTTTGAGACCAGCCTGGCCAACATGGTGAAACCCCATCTCTACTGAAAATACAAAAATTAGCTGAGCACAGTGGTACATGCCTGTAGTCCCAGCTACTCAGGAGGCTGAGGCAAGAGAGTCACTTAAGCATGGGAGGTGGAGGCTGCAGTGAGCCAAGATCATGCCATTGCACTCCAGCCTGGGAGATAGAGTGAGACCCTGTCTCAAAAACAAGAAAGCTAAATTTATTAACAGTTAAGATACTTGTGGATGGTCACACAGCTAGAAGATAACAGAGCTAGGATTCAAATCCAGCTCCAAATCCCACAAAGGCCTGATTCTGTACAATATAAGTGAGAAGTCAAGCTTTAAGCCAGGGGCAGACCTGGCCAAGGCCAACTGGTGACTCAGTGGCAGGGTCAGGCCAAGAACCCTGGTGTCCCAATTCCCTCTCTCCCCTGAGCTCCATGGGCCCCACCATCTCCTGCAGTGTGGTTCAGTGCACACACGCACACACACACAGACACACACAGCTGCATTTAACTAATAATCATAACCACACACACAAACAGCCTCTCTCACCCCACATTCCTCTGGCATATACCTGGCTGCCTTTTCTTCCCTTCCCGGAAGCTGCCCCTTCTTTTTTTCTGGACCCTGGACCCTGCATAAGATGCAATAAGCATGGCTACAGTCGTGTTAAGGGCAGAGGCCCGCTGGGGTAAGTGGCAGGGCTGAAGCAGATGGAGAGGGAGCAACCTCACACCTGCCTGCAGTCTGGATGTGCAGGCTTCTAAAGAAGAACCCCTAGGCCAGGCGCAGTGGCTCACTCCTATAATCCCAGCACTTTGGGAGGCCAAGGTGGGCAGATCACCTGAGGTCGGGAATTCGAGACCAGCATGACCAGCATGGAGAAACCCCGGCTCTACTAAAAATACAAATTAACCAGGTGTCGTGGTGTGAGCCTGTAATCCCAGCTACTCGGGAGGCTGAGACAGAATTGCTTGAACCTGGGAGGTGGAGACTGCAGTGAGCCGAGATCATGTCATTGCACTCCAGCCTGGGCAACAAGAGCAAAACTCCTACTCAAAAAACAAAGAAGAGCCCTTGTCAAGGTTACCAGCAACCTCCACGTTGCCAAAACCTGGGGCCTTTTGCCAGTGCTCACCTTGCGTGGCCCATCTGCAGCTGCCAACACCATTGACGGCTTCTTCCTGGTAGAACCACTGCTGCCTCTATCACGCAGTCCCCTCTGGTTCTCCTCCCACCCCTCTGAACGTCCCTTCTCAGGCTCCTTTGTGTGCACCTCTTCATTCCTCAGGGCTCTGTTCTCAAACTATCCTTTTCTCTTTCTGTGCACTCGCTCTGGACAATGTTGACAACCACCACCTGTGTTCTGATGAATTTCATCTCTTTCCTTCCAGACCAAGCTTCTCCTGAGCTCCAGCCCCTGCCTGTGTTTAGCTATCTCCTGGATTTCTCCATGGGCATCTCAATCTACGGGCATCTCGCCTGCTCACATCCAAACCAGCCTCACCTCTCGCCCTGGGCTGGCGCCATGTTCCAGAGCAACAGCTCATCGGCGCTTTGCCCACATCTTCTGCTGGCAGAGTCTCAGTTCCATCTTCCACGGCCCTCTCAAACACACACTTTCTTCTCCAATCCCATACCAGCCACCACCCTCTTTCTGTCCCAGATCAACAACAGCCTCTTAACTGGTTCCCTCTCTCCAGCCTTGCCTGTCCCACTTATGCTCCACACTGCACCCAAACTTACCGTTAACATCCAAATCTGATCATGTCACTCCCCTGCCTGCCAGCCTACACATCACTCCCTTACCCTCTGGATTCATTCTCAGAGCCTGATAGTCGAGGTCTTCAATCTCTCTCTCTTTTTTTTATTGAGACGGAGTTTCACTCCTGTCGCCCAGGTTGGAGTGCGTTGGCACGATCTCTGCTCACTGCAACCTCTGCCTCCCAGGTTCAAGAGATTCTCCTGCCTCGGCCTCCCAGATAGTTGGGATTACAGGTGTATGACACCATGCCCAGCTAAGTTTTGCATTTTTAGTAGAGACGACCTTTCACCACGTTGGCCAGGAACTCCTGACCTCAGGTGATCCGCTCACCTCGGCCTCCCAAAGTGCTAGGATTACAGGCGTGAGCCACCATGCCCGGCCCTGTTCAATCTTTACCCTGTGTTTCCCTTCTCCCAACTTCCAGCCAAGCCCCAGATACCCCAGCGCATGGTTTCATTTGACCCCTACATATTATGATCCTTTTCTGTCCAAAGCAACTTGATGAGAAAGACCTCCTCCTGACCTTTCCTCTGCTGCTTCCCGAGGCTCCCAGCTCAGAGGCAAAGAATGGACAATGTGACCCATTGGGTCAGCATGGGGAGGGGGCCATGGATGGCCCTGGCCGAGCCCCACCCACTTCATGCTGCCCACCCACTCACCATCATGACATACGTGCTCATGAACTCCGCCAGGAACTCTCGCACCAACTTCTTCTGCAGTATTTGCTGTATCCTTGTTATCCCGGACCAGGAAACCATTTTGGAGCTGCGGGTGGACCTGAGACAGCGGCCCGAGCCCATGGACAGAAAGAAGACTCCAGTGTCTGCCTGCTAACCATCGGCTCTTCAGCTCACAGCTGAGTTAATAGGTAACCCAGCAGCCTCACCACACACACCTCCTCTTGCCCAAGGCAGCTGGGACAACTGGAATCAGAGACCTTGAGAGCCATGGGGACATGGAGAGGAACTGGGGTAGATGGCCAGGCCATGCCCCTTCTTCCTTCTAGTTGGGACTGGGCCAGTAAAAATGGCACACCAATGAGGCCACTTTGCAGAGGGGCCGGTTTGGGGCTGAAAGTGCAATCCATGGTGCCAACAAGCCTCTGGGAAAAAGCAGGGTAGGAGAGAGCAAGCTTGAAAGTAGACCTTGGTTGTCTATGTCTGTCTGTCTGTCCGTCCGTCCGTCTGCCTGCCTATCTGCTGGAGCCAGGGCGTTGGGGTCACAGGCCAGGTGATGGCAACAGTGAGGCGCTCTACAAACAGCATGAGGTGTGGCAAAGTCTGTTGCTGAGCTCTATAAACAGCACTGAGCACTGAAACATGCGCCAGGTTCTGTCAAAGACGACGTGTCAGCAAAATGCACCAGGCTCTGCACCCAGGTCAATGCAAACAGAGGTGTGTAAGAGAGCGAGTGAATGAATGAATGACTAGGAGGGAGGGAGGGAGAAAAGGAAGGACTGGATCCTACTTCCTGGTGTATCTTCAGTGCTAGCACAATGCCAGGTACATAGTAGATGTGCAATAAATATTTGTCGAATGTGTGAGAACTGGAGAATCTGTCTTACTCTCAACTAGATCTTCAGAGCTTCCCAAAGTGCCTGGCACTTGATATATATTTAGTTAATAAGTGCACGGTTAGATGGACAGATAGATGAAACAGTAACAGGTCCCAAATCTTCGCATAGGACGAGAGTTTGGGGAAGTTGGGGGGCGGGGCTGGAGAATAAAGAGGAAGAAGTGAGGCCGGGTGTGGTGGCTCATACCTGTAATCCCAGCACTTTGGGAGCCTGAGGCAGGCAGATCACCTGAGGTCAGGAGTTCCAGACCAGCCTGACCAACATGACGAAACCCTGCCTCTACTGAAAAATACAAAATTAGCCAGGCGTGGTGGCGCATGCCTGTAATCCCAGCTATTTTGGAGGCTGAGACAGGAGAATCGGTTGAATCCAGGATGTGGAGGTTGTGATGAGCCAGGATCTCGCCATTGCACTCCAGCCTGGGCAACAAAAGCAAAACTCCATCTCAAATAAAAGGAAGAAGAGGGACACAGATACCTCTAGGTGTGGCCTTAGTGCTTGTTTAGACTAGTCACTCTGCTATCTCACTATCTGGATGCCCGGAAGCCAACACCAGTCCCTCAACTCCTCTGGCCAGCCCATCCTTGCACATCACTTACTGCCTTGGCTACAGGCCTTTGCACATGCCATTCCTATGCCCAGAATGGTCCCCTGCCTCCCGGAGACTCCTTTACCCCACCAGCATTCTTTTCTTGACCTAAATTTCCCTTCCTCTGGGAGAGCCTCCTGCCTCCTACCCCCTCCTCTAGGCCATTCACTTCCTCCACATGCCCATGGTGCCCACTCTTTCAGCTGTGGCAATGCTCATCACACTGCACAGTAATTGCTTAATTAGGCCAGGCACAGTGGCTCATGCCTGTAACCCTAGCACTTTGGGAGGCTGAGGCAGGCTGATCACTTGAGACCAGGAGTTCGAGACCAGCCTGGGCAACATGACAAAACCTCATCTCTACAAAAAAATACAAAAATGAGTCAGGTGTGGTGGTGCATGCCTGTTTCCAGCTATTGGGGAGGCTGAGGTGAGATGATTGCTTGAGCCCAGAAGGTGGAGGTTGCAGTGAGCCGAGATCACACTACTGCACTCCAGCTTGGGTGACAGAGCGAGACCCTGTCTCCAAAAAAAAAAAAAAAAAAAAACACGAAGCTTAATTTATTAACTGCTTTTCTTCCCAAGGGCTGGAATCATACCAGTTTCCTCACTGCACTGCCTGAACATAGTAGGCATGGTAGATTCAATACATCTTTGGTTCATTGGCTGGTGGTTGCCTGCTGTGTGTCGATGAGGAAGGAGCCAGGCTTCCAGGATTCCCTTGGTGTTCTTGGCTTCCTGCTCTGTCCACCTCTCCCCTACCTCTATGGCACCTTTCCAGGACTGTCTTTGGGCTGCTGCTTGCATTGGCAGGGTCTCTTTTTCAGGGCTGAGGAGGCTGGTCATGCGGTAAGGAGACCCCTATATGATGCTGCATGGGAGCTGGAGTTGGAGAGGGGCCCAGTGGATTATCCACGCAACTCTGCATTCCCCTCCATCTACTCATCCCTGGGTTTGTTTCTCTGGGGTAAGGAATAGGGCAAGGACTAGGATGGGTGAGCTATGAACAGAGGATCTCAGCTGAAAAGTGGAAGATGTTTCATTCCATGCCTGGACATCTCTCACTCCCTCTGCTTACTTTTTGCTGCCATGAGGCCAGGAGGATTTAGGAGCCCGAGGAATGCTGCTGCTCTCCCTAGCAGGGTGAAGTGACCATCCACTGGCTCCCACCGAACTCCATCTCCCATGCTGGAGGTAACCACAGAAGAGGGGAAAGAAGTGGACAGAGCAGAAAGCCAAGAACACTAAGAGAATCCTGGAAGCCTGGCTCCTTCCTCATCACCACCCAGCAGGCAAGGCACAGTAAGCAACAGGTAACCACTGACCAACCTAATGAACCCAAGATTTCTTGAATCTGTTATGCCAAAATGTTCAGGCAGTGCAGTAAAGGACTTAGGTAGGATCCCAGCCCTTGGGGAGAAAAGCAATTACTTAAGCAATTACTATGCAGTGTGATGAGCATTGCTGCAGTTGAAAGAATGGGCACCATGGGGCATGTGGAGGAAGTGAATGGCCTGGGGTGGGGTAGGAGGCTCTCCTGGAGAAAGGAAAATTTAGGTCAAGAAAAGAAGACTGGCCAGGTAAAAAGGCCTCCAGGGAGGCGGGGATCATTCTGGGCATAGGAATGGCATATGAAAGGCCTGCAGCTAAGGCAATATCCAATGTGCAGGAATGGGCTGGCCTCAGAGGAGTGGAGGTGGCACAAGATGGGCAGAGAGGGGCCAGGGCCAGATGGCAGAAGGCCTCCTGCCCACATTAGGAAGTCTGAAGTCTACCAGCAGACCATGGGCCAAGTGGAGGATTTCAGCAGGAGAGCTGCCTCCCCTGTGGGGGCCAGGATGGAGGAAGTGGAGTGGAGGCAGGGTGAGCATCAGCTTCTCCACAGACAGATGGAGAGGTGGTAGCAGCCTGAGCCATGGAGATGGCAGTGCCAACGGCCACAAGAGCACAGTCAAGCTGACAGCCTTGGCATTCGGTTAGAGAAAGAAGGGAGCAGGGTGGCTCAGCGATGCCCTCAGGTCCTGGTAGGGCAGCAGAATGACAATCGTGGGAACTACCTGCGGGAGAATGAACCAGGAGGCCCCTTCTGGGCATGTTGAGGGTGAGGAGCCGCTAGACACCTGGCAGGGATGGCCAGTGAGGAGGCAGCTGGTCTCACTTAGAGAAACACTTGGAGGTCAGCAAATCATAGATGGTCATCTGAGCCATGGGCAAAGATGAGAGAGCTTGAGGAAAAGGCATAGACTAAGAAGAGGGGCCCAAGAAAGCCGGCCCGCAAAGCAAGGAACTCACAGCCAACTAGAGCCTAAGTAAGCTGCTAACCAAGGAACTAAAAGCTCACAGCTCATTAACGCTTGCTATTCTTTTTCCTTCTCTTTTTTTTTTTTTTTTTTTTTGAGTGTCGCCCACACTGGAGTGTGGTGGCACAGTCACGGCTCACTGCAGCCTAGACTTCCCAGGCGATCCTCCCACCTCAGCTTCCCAAGTAGCTGGGACTACAGGAGCACGCCACCATGCCTGGCTATTTTTTTCTATTTTTTGTAGACATGGGGTTTTGCCATGTTGCCCTGGCTGGTCCCAAACTCCTGGACTGAAGCAATCCTCCTGCCTCAGCCTCCCAAAGTGCTGGGATTACAAGCGTGAGCCACCATGCCCGGTGGCTTACTAACATTTTGACTAACTAATCTATCAACTTAACTAACTAACTGATTCTCTTGTTAATGAGCTATTAGCTCATTTAATTATCTAATCAACCAGTCAACCATAAACTAGCTAACTAATCACAAGCCAACAATTCAACCTGCTAACCAACATTTCTTCATTCAACAAACATTTGTTGGTCAGGCATGGTGGCTCACACCTGTAATCCCAGCACTTTGGGAAGCCGAGGCAAGTGGATCACTTGAAATCAGGAGTTCAAGACCAGCCTGGCCAACATGACGAAACCCCATTTCTACTAAAAATAAACAAAATTAGCCAGGTTTGGTGGCAGGCAGCTATAATTCCAGCTAGGGGAGCTAAGACATGAGAATCGCTTAAACTCAGAAAGCAGAAGTTGCAGTGAGCTGAGATCACGCCGCCTGTACTCCAGTCTGAGCAACAGAGGAAGACTCTGTCTCAAAAAAAAAAAATGTGTTGAGCATCTACTTATGAGTCAAGCACCAGGAATACAGAGTTAAAACCCACTCTCCACCCTTAGGTCACTCCGTTTAATGGAAGAGACGGGTAATGGCAACACCGCTAGAGAGAAGAAGCTTCGGACTGGGGGCCTCAGGGGAGGCATGGGAGGTGGGACCTGAAGGGTGTTTTGAAAATGGGCAGGTGGTGGCCTAACATGGCTATGGGGGAGTAGGGTAGTGGTAGAAAGAATGGTGGAAGGTAGCCAGGTGCAGTGGCTCAGGCCTGTAATCCCAGCCCTTTGGGAGGCCAAGGCAGTGGATCACCTGAGGCCAGTTGATCAGGATCACCTGATCACTCAAGAACAGCCTGGCCAATATGGCGAAACCTCATTTCTACTAAAAATACAAAAAAAAAAAAAAAAAAAAAAAGGCAATGTGCAGTGGCTCACGCCTGTAATCCCAGCACTTTGGGAGGCTGAGGCAGGTGGATCACCCGAGGTCAGGAGTTCGCAACCAGTCTAACCAACAAGGTGAAACCCTGTCTCTACTAAAAATGCAAAAATCAGCTGGGCATGGTGGCAGGTGCCTGTAGTCCCAGCTACTCGGGAGGCTGCTGGAACCCGAGAGGTGGAGGTTGCAGTGAGCCAAGATCGAGCCCCTGCACTCCAGCAAGACTCCATCTCAAAAAAAAAAAAAAGAAGAAGAAGAAGAAGAAAGAAAAGAAACTCAGTGTGGCTGGAGGAGGGAGAGCAGGGCCTAGATTGGGGAGGCCAGAGAGGTAACAACGGCTAGATAGGCAGGGCCTTGGCCATTGCAAGGACTAGTTCTTGTTCACCCCAAAGACAGCTGAGCCTGAGAAGGTGACAGGTGCTGAGTTCAGTTCAGCTGAAGGCCACCTGCATGCCTTGACCCTCCTCCAAGTCTTTCTGAGCCTCTCCTCACCTCAGGACCCAGTCCGGGCTTGGCTGCACCACAGGGATGTGAGAGACGGTGGAAGATGCTCTTCATCTGGGACCTCATAGGCTAGTGGGTGGGTGGGGAGGAGGAGGTCGAGAGGGAACAGCTGCCCCAAGGGAGAGGCCGAGGAGGGGTAAGGAGGGCACTGAGGTGTGCTGGGTGGAGGACAGGGGGCTGGAGTTGGGGAACTGGGTGAGGTACTTACCGCCTGTGCTTAGATGCCTGAATCATGTTTTTTCTTTCAGATTTGTAGATACTGTGAAGCCAGAGAGAAGTCAGTCACTAGGGCTGGAGGACACAGCACGTGGCCCCAGATTTTCATCAGACCTCGGCCACCAGGGGAGAAGCCTGAGGCAGCTCCTGCTAGTGCCACTCCCTTAACCCAGCCTAGCAGCAGAGAGGGAGGAGCAGTGCTCAGCCAATGAGGAGATGCCCTGGACCCCCAGCCACCCATGCTGGTCCCAGGACCAACCCCAGGCCAGACCCTCCAGCAGTCTTCCTCATCTTCCCTGTCTGCAACCTGGCTTTGGACCATGGAGACGCCCTCAGCCTCTGCCTAGTGGCTCCAGCCTCTCATATTTGTGTGCTGTACATATAGTCTAACCTCAAACCCTCTTGCTGCTAAAGTGTGACTGTCCAGGACCTGCGCGCGTGCGCACACACACACACACACACACAAAATGAACACACAGGATTAGGCCCTGAAAACTCATTTCACCTGTGCACCTCGCCTAAAAATTCCTCTTTGTAGGCTGGGCACAGTGGCTAACCCCTGTAATCACGGCACTTTGGGAGGTTGAGGCGGGCGGATCACCTGAGGTCAAGCGTTTGAGACCAGCCTGACCAACATGGAGAAACCCTGTCTCTACAAAAAGTTAGCCAGGCATGCTGGCACATGCCTGCAATCCCAGCTACTCCAGAGGCTGAAGCAGGAGAATCGCTTAAACCTGGGAGGCAGAGGTTGTAGTGAGCCGAGATCACACCATTGCACTCCAGCCTGGGCAACAAGAGTGAAACTGTCTCAAAAAAAAAAAAAAAATTTCCCTTTGTGCTCCTTTCTCTCTGACAGCATGAAGGTAGCCCCAAGTCCCCTCACAGTCTGTCCTCATTCTCTAGCCCAGTTCCCTCTAGCTGCAGCACGAACGCATATCCCCAGCCCTGACTGCAGAAATCCTCCAGCCCTGGCCCAAGCCCCGCAGGAGGGGACTGTGTGGAAGGAACAACTCCAGCAAGCCGGCAGCTGACCCATCTCTGGCCTGCACCCCTCCCGCTGTGGTCCAGTGCCGGCGTTCTTCAGCTCTCCCCTCACCCCACCCCATGCTCTGCTGACAGCCCAGCCCAGCACAGCCCTGCCATCTCTTCCCCACTGCTGGTCCTCCCAACAGCCAACTTACAGGTAAGGAAACAGGCCGAGAGAGACGGTCTGTGTGCCTGTGTCACACAGCAACACAGGACTGCAACAGAACAAGAAAGCCAGGCCTTTCACTCCCAGCAGGGGCTCCTTCCCCAGACAGTCCCACAGTCCCCTCCTCCCCGTATGGTACCCAGGGAGTGGCCCTTCCAGGTCTGGGCACTGAGGAGGCCGGCCCATCCCCACCCTGCCTGGAGCCCCACTCACTCTGCTGAAATATCTTCTGATTCTCAGCCTCTGCCTTGGGGGCTTCTCAGTTAAAGTACATCTTGATCTTCTTCCTCCATGACCGTCCCTGGCTCAGCTTCCACCACCAGCTGGGGCTTGGCTGTCCCTGTGTCCCCAGTCCAGAGCCCGCCTCTCAGCCCTCCCAGGGCGGCCTCAAGCGCTGCCCCTGCTCCTCCAGGGGAGAGGTCAGTAAGGCAGGGGTTTGGCTGGAGCTGCTTGAGCCAAGTCCAGATGCACTGCCCAAAATAGCATCCCTCTTCCTGCCAGTGGTGCCGTGGAGACCGAGTTCTGAAGCAGCCCTTGTGAGGTCAGAGTTGGAGCTCCAGGTGGGCACTCTGGGCCTCACAGTCCCAGAGGAAAGGCCTGTCCTCCAAGCCAATGTGCAGCTTCCTGGAGATTCACTCGGGGTGGCTGGCAAAATATTAGGGAAAGCTATAAATTAAGTCTCAAACCTTTTGGAAGGCCAAAAGGTTTTCCTGGGACAGGTTGAAGGCAGCCAGCCCATTATGTTAGGGAAGAGATAGGGACGATAAGAGGCTTTCCGAGTTTCTGTTTAGCCCACATCCCTTTGTCTCTACCGTAACTGTGTACTCATGTAAACTTTGTGCCTGACGACCCTCTCAGAGGGAAATCAAAGGGGAATTACCCATTCATAGTGTTTGCTCTGGGCCCAGAACCTAAAGCTTTTATCATTCTTAAAACCACTGTTTTAGCCATGTTAATTATCCACCAGCATGTTGACATAGAAGCTCTGTTATGAAATCTTTTAATGAGTAAAGGTGTGGATGTGCAAGGAGTCTTGGCCAATTGGCTGCATCTTACCCTCTGAAAGCGGTGACAACCATCCCTAGCCCACTCGAATCACTGAACCAGGTGTGAGAGTGATTCATTCCTCCGTTGTTGAGTCAGCGTCTGCAGGACAGACCTCTGCAGGTGGTGATCAACGTCTGGCAGCCTGATTCTGGGGCCGGCACCTGAGGAAGACCTCCTGGATCCCCACCGTAGGGGAGACTGCAGAGGCCTCTGAGCCCCCAGCGATGGGGAGAGCTGCGTAGAATGGGACTGCAGGTGGAAGTGTTGGGATCAACAGCCAGGGGGAGGGGAGGGGAGGGGAGGGGAGGGGGCCCTGGGCCAGTCCTCAGGGAGCCCCCATTCTGAAGGGGGAAAGGGAAACTCAGGCCCAGTCCTCAGGGGCTCCTGGTCTGAGAGGAAGGAGGACACACAAGCCATATTTACAGAGAAACACCAGTCTCAGAGAGGAGGTGGAAGCCCAGGCCTCTGAGGGCCTGTAGTCTGAGGAGCGGGGGGTGTGGGGAAAGCTACACCCTGTCCTCGGGGAAACCCCTCCCTTAGGAAAGGCCAGCAAGGCCCCGGTGAAGGAGCCAGAGCTGGGCCAGGGCGGGGGGCTCGGGCTCAGCGGCCTGGGAGAGCTCCAGGACCGAGGTGCGGTCAGGAGACAGCCTGGGGACCAGCGGCAGTCCAAGAGGACTTTTGGGGCCAAGACCTGACTGGGCCTCAAAAACTAGGCAGGCAGTTTGGAGTTTCAGCAGGCGACCCAGTGCTGAGACGCAAGGGAGGGGTTTTGGGTCTGCGGACTCTAAGGACACTTGCTACGTGGCACGCTGGACGGTGGGTAAGTCCTAGAAACTTCTGGGGCCTGGCTCCATTGGTGGGAGAGGGCAGAGGATTCAGTTGTCCAAAGCCCAGGTCTGGGAATGGAACTGTCCTGTAGAGGGTGCCAAAGACTGAGCCAGGTCAGGAACCTGCATAGCCCCAGTCCCCACCCCCACACACACCCTCCCACCCCTTCCAGCTTTTTCTGCAGGGAGAGGAAGGGGCTGGCTGCAGCCCCAGGCCTTCCTAGTCAGAAGCCCTTCGTAAGGCACTAACTACCCTCTGCAGATTCTTTTTTTTTTTCTTTTTCTTTTTCTTTCTTTTTTTTTTTTTTTTTTTTTTGAGACAGCTCTGTTGCCCAGGCTGGAGTGCAGTGGCTCAGTCTTGGTTCATGGCAACCTCCGCCTCTCAGGTTCACGTGATTCTCCTGCCTCAGCCTCCCGAGTGGCTGGGATTACAGGCATGCACCAACAAGCCCAGCTAATTCTTTTGTATTTTTAGTAGAGATGGGGTGTCACCATGTTGGTCAGGTTGGTCTCGAACTCCTGACCTCAGGTAATCCACTCGTCTCAGCCTCCCAAAGTGCTGGGATTACAGGGGTGAGCCACTGCGCCCAGCCTCCCTCTGCAGATTCTAAGTGGGCTCGGGACTCAGCGTCTCTTCCTCAGGAAGGGAGGGATGCATGCCTGGAAATGGGGGAGCCCTGCCTTTATTCTTTTCCCATGTGTGCTCCCAGGGCCGGGGATGAGGTCATGTTAGAAGTGGAGCTGAAGTCTTGAATGAGGCCAGCACTTGGGCGGAGTTGGATTGAGCTAGTGTCAGGTTGGTGAGGGAGGGAACTGGAATCCACACTGGGGTCAGAGATCAGACAGACCCTGAGCTCATTTAGAGGGCTTGACCCTGGGGACGAGAGGTGGAGAAGACACAGTCCCATCTGTCTCACGGCAGAGACAGGTAAGCAGCAGGTGACTTAGGACACACCAGAGAAGCTAGAAGGAAGACAGGCAGAGCTAGCCCAAGCTGAAGGGGGACAAGGGTCTTCTGGAAGAGGTGACATAGGAAGTGACTTTTCCAAAATGAGCATGGGGAGGAAGGGCACCCTGGCATATGAAGCCTGATGGGACTGTGAGAAAACCTGGGAGCTGTGAGTGGCTTGCAGAGGGCTGCGGAAGTGGGCAGGGATAGACCATGAAGGGCTTTGTCTGCCAGGCCAAGGAGTTCAGACTTTAACCGAGGGCCTGAGGAGCCTTAGAAGGGTTCTAAGCAAAGAGAAGAGCAACGGGGTCAACCTGAGATCTCTGAGGCCCGCGGGCATCCAGCAGGCAGGGGCACAGTTAGGCCTGGGCTTGGGAGAGGGGTCTAGCTGGAGAAAGAGAAGAGGAGGTACCAGCCCCTGGGCATTCAGCACTAGAGTCAATAGGGCTGCCCAAGAAGTAGAGGGTGTGAGGCAAGGGCCAGGGCCAGGATTCTGGGGAACAGGGATGATGAAGAAGGAGCAGATGGGGAGGGAGCTGGAAACCTAGATGCAGGGCTCTCCAGAGGCTGACAGGAGCCAGTAGGGGGCTGTTGCCCCAGATTTGGGTGCTGGGAGGGGCTGGCCAGGCAGGTGTTTGCAGAGGGCTGTCTGGATGAGCTGGTGGGGATAGAGGATGCCAACAATGCTGAAGAAGCAGAGGCTGAAGAGGCAGAAAATTCAACTGCAGAGAGAAGGGAGGCAGCTAGAGGGGCCACCGAGGCAGAGTTTGGGTCAGAGTTGTGAAGCATGTGAGTCTGTATAGAGCCTGGGGGAGGGGGGGTCTCTGTATCTCTGGGTCAGTGGAGATAGTGGGGGCGGGGCAGACAGGGGACACCTGGGGTCCTTTCTTCATAGGATGGGCTTTAGTAGAGTTACCAGATAAAATATAAGATGTCCAGTTAAATTTGAATTTCAGAGAAACAATATTTGAGACAATTATACCTGGTATATCTTTAGTCTAACCTCAAGCCCTCTTGATGCTTAAACTGTGACTGTCCAGGACCTACATACACACACACACACGGTTTTATTTTTAGCAAATAAAAATATAGCCGGGCACATTGGCTCACACCTGTAATCCCAGCACTTTGGAAGGCCGAGGTGGGCAGATCACCTGAGGTCAGAGGTTCGAGACCAGCTTGGCCAACATGGCGAAACCCATCTCTACTAAAAATACAAAATTTAGCCGGGTGTGACGGTAGGCACCTGTAGTCTCAGCTACTTGGGAGGCTGAGGTAGGAGAATCACTTGAACCCAGAAGGAGGAGGTTGCAGTGAGCCAAGATTGCGCCATTGCACTCCAGCCTGGGCAACAAAGTAAAATTCCACCTGAAAATAAATAAATAGATAAAAATAAACATCTAGGATGCCCAATTAAATATAAACTCCAACCAGGCATGGTGGCTCACACCTGTAATCACAGCACTTTGGGAGGCTGAGGAAGGCAGATCACTTGAGGTCAGGAGTTCGAGACCAGCCTGGCCAACATGGTGAAACCCCATCTTTACTGAAAATACAAAAATTAGCCGAGTGTGGTGGTGGGTGCCCATAATCCCAGTTACTTGAGAGGCTGAGGCAGGAAAATCTCTTGAACCAGGCAGGCGGAGGCTGTAGTGAGCCAAGATTGTGCCACTGCACTCCAGCCTGGGTGACAGAGGGAGACTCCATCTCAAAAACAACAACAAAAATTAGCCAGGCATGGTGGCGAGTACCTGTAATCCAGCTACTAGGGCTGAGGCAGGAGAATTGCTCGAACCTGGGAGGCAGAGGTTGCAGCGAGCCAAGATCACGCCACTGCACTCCAGCCTGGGTGACAGAGCGAGACTCTGTCTAAAATCAATCAATCAATCAATCAATAAAAATCTTACAGTGTGAACTGGCAATTGGGGACATTAATTTTTACCTAACCAAAAATTTAAGTATTTCTGAACACAGAGCCAAACAAGCCTAGAGGACATAATTGTCTGTCATTGAACTGGAATTTTTTTTTTTTTGAGATTGAGTCTTGCTCTGTTGCCCAGACAGTGGCACGATCTCAGCTCGCTGCAACCTCTGCCTCCCAGGTTCAAGCGATTCTCCTGCCTCAGCCTCCTGAGTAGCTGGGACTACAGGCATGCGCCACCACTCCTGGCTAATTTTTGTATTTTTTAGTAGAGACAGAGTTTCACCATATTGGCCAGGCTGGTCTCAAACTCCTGATCTCATGATCTACCTGCATCAACCTCCCAAAGTGCTGGAAATACAGGCGTGAGCCACCATGCCTAGCCTGAACTGGAAATTTTTAAAAAATAAAAAATAAAGAATCTCAGAATTTTTTTCTTTTAGTATTTTATTACCTAAAATACAGCTACTGTTAATGTTTGGTAGGTTTACTTCTAACCCCTTTTTTTTTTTTTAAGACAGAGTTTCACTCTTGTTGCCCAAGCTGGAGTGCAGTGGTGCAATTTGGCTCACTACAACCTCTGCCTCCCAGGTTCAAGCAAGTCTCCTGCCTCAGACTCCCAAATAACTGGGATTACAGGCACACCCCACCATGCCTAGCTAATTTTTTGTATTTTTGGTAGAAACGGGGTTTCACCATGTTGGCCAGGCTGGTCTCGAACCCCTGACCTCAAGTGATCTGCCTTCCTCAGCCTCCCAAAGTGCTGGGATCATAGGTGTGAGCCACCGTGCCCAGCTCCCTTTTTTTATGTATACACATATACCTATCCCTCCCCATTTTGTTAACAATAAGTAGAGTAATACTTTTGTAAAGTTTTTTTGGCCAGGCACAGTGGCTCACACCTGTAATTTCAGCACTTTGGAAGGCTGAGACAGGTGGATCACCTGAGGTCAGGAGTTCAAGACCAGCCTGGCCAACATGGTGAAACCCCATCTCTAATAAAATTGCAAAAATTAGCTGGGCAAGATGGCAGGCACCTGTAATCTCAGCTACTCAGGAGGCTGAGACAGGAGAATTACTTGAACTGGGAGGCAGAGGTTGTAGTGAGCTAAGATGGTGCCACTGCACTCCAGCCTGGGTGACAGAGTGAGACTCGTTCTCAAAACATAAATAAAAATAAGGTAAAATACTTTTTTCATTCAAACATTTATCGAGAATATCTTTCCATACCGATGGGTCCACGTTCACCTCATGCCTGTGGCTATACAGCATTCTACATGATGGAGATTCTGTAATGTGGAATCCTTCTATTGGTGGGCATTTAGATTGTCTCTAATTTTAAACAGACCCAACTCTTCTCTATTATGAACAGCATGGGGGCAAACACAATTGGCTGAAACTCAATTAGGAATGAAAATGCAAATCAAAAAATTTTTTGACATGGAGTTTTGCTTTTGTTGCCCAGGCTGGAGTGCAATGGCATGATCTCAGCTCACTGCAACCTCCGCCTCCTGGGTTCAAGTGATTCTCCTGCCTCAGCCTCCCAAGTAGCTGGGATTATAGGCATGAACCACCATGCCTGGCTAATTTTGTATTTTTAGTAGAGACAGGGTTTCTCCATGTTGGTCAGGTTGGTCTCAAACTCCTGACCTCTGGTGATCCGCCTGCCTTGGCTTCCCAAGGTACTGGGATTACAGGCATGGGCCACCGAACCCAGCTGTAAATCGAAATTTTAAAATATCAGAATGAAGAAACAAAAATGACTAATGATGCTAAAAACTGCCCCCTAAGGTCCCCCAAAGTGTTGACATAAAAAAACAAAGCACGCCAGGTGGTGCGTGCCTGTAGTCCCAGCTACTCGGGAGGCTGAGGTGGGAGGATCACTTGAGCCCAGGAGTTCTGGGCTGTAGTGCGCTATGCCAATCGGATATCTGCACAAAGTTTGGCATCAATATGGTGACCTGGGAGCAGGGGACCACCAGGTTGCCTAAGGAGGGTTGAACCGGCCCAGGTCCGAAACGGAGCAGGTCAAAACTCCAGTGCTGATCAGTAGTGGGATCGCACCTGTGAATAGCCACTGCACTTCAGCCTAGGCAACATAGCAAGACCCTGTCTCTAAAAACAAAACAAAACAAAACAAAACACTTTGAGGCCAGGCCCGGTGGCTCACGCCTGTAATCCCAGGACTTTGGGAGGCCGAGGCAGGTGGATCACCTGAGGTCAGGAGTTCAAAACCAGCCTGATCAACATGGTGAAACCCTGTCTCTATTTAAAAAAAATACAGAATTAGCTGGGCATGGTGGCACATGCCTGTAATCCCAGCTACTAGGGAGGCTGAGGCAGGAGAATCACTTGAACCTGGGAGGCAGAGTTTGTGGGGAGCTGAGATCCTGCCATTGCACTCCAGCCTGGGCAACAAGAATGAAACTCCTTCTCCAAAAAAATAACAGAAAAACTAAAAACTAAACATTTTGATTAAATTATTTGTTTCAATCAACATGCCATTTGATTAACTTATCACCAAAACTACTTTTCATCACACTGTTTTACATTTGTGGGGTTTTTTTTTTTTTACATTTTTTTCATAAAAAAAGTATTCATCTCACACTGGTTAGAACATTTGTGGTTTTTCAGATTCTTTAGAGCCATGGAATCCTTTGCGTAACTCAGGAGCCCATAGTATAAACAAGTCAGGAAGGAGCTGCTCTGGCTTCACAGGCAGGGGTAGGGGTAGGAGGGCAGCGTAGGTCTCTCTGGAATCATCTAAAGCCATGAAGGTTCTCAGAATGCCTGCCCCTCCCCCCAACAAAAAAGACAAGCCTCACCCAGGTAAGTGTCTCTTTCCAAACTCATTTTTCAGGTAGGAAAACAGATTCAGAGCAAAGTAACAACTTGCCCAAGATCACCCAGAACTAGAACATCCAGACCAGGGCTCTGGCCCACCCTAAGGAAACGAGGGTTCCCCTACTAGGCAGCAAGGCTGGGGAGTGGCAAGGGCATAGGAAAGTCTTTAACTCACACCCACCAATTACCAGAACTCCCCCTTACCCCCGAACCCAGGCTCTCATCCTTCTCAGAGTCATCCCTGGGCCTTCAGGACAGAGCACATGGAGACGAAGGCAGGCAGGATCAGGCACAGCCACTTGTCCAAGGGCAAAGATCCCATGAAGTTGAGAACCCAGAATTCCAACTTAGGCCTACCCACTCTAAAAGAGCCTATATCAAGCTGCCTAACTTGGCATCTGAAACCAGGGATTGAGCTCAGGCTTGTCACTTTCTAGTATGAGCTGGAGCTATCAGGGAAGACTTCCTGAAGGAAGGCCGGGGGCGGGGGGGTCTTATTAATGGAAGCAGCCAGGGAGACAACACTGAAGAAATTAGCATATGTAAGAAGCATTTGCGTCTTTGTATATACCTATATGTGAGCACGTGCCTGTGTGGATGGACAGGAGTGTGTGTGTGTGTGTGTGTGTGTGTGCATGTGTGCATATGCTTACATATGTCTGGTCTTGCTTGTGAAAGCCTCTCTGCAGTGAGACACACACACACACACACACACACACACACACACACACACACGCCCCAAGTTGTGCACACGTGAGCATGCACCCATTCTGCTGGGTTAATATTTCCCTGCCTGCGTCAGCACAGTCCCAGTAAGCGGGCAGCTTGCTGCAGGAACGTGCCCTATCTGATCTGGTCAGGAGCTGTAGGTCTGGAACAGGGGGATTAGGGTGGGCAGGGAGCCCATCTCGGTTTCCCCCAGGCAAGCTGCACTCTCTCCACTCTCCTGCTCAGCCAGAGAAAGGAGGTAGCCGCAGTGCAGTGTGACTGCTCATTCTCTCCACTCACGCTGGGGGCTCCCTGGTGGGACAGCCTCCCTGCTTGCCTCCACATAGGCCAAGGCCAGCTGCTCCTTGAGAAACCCTCCCCACTCCCTCATCTCTGCCCAAATCCTGAGGCTTCTCTATGCATAGCTGTCCCCTTAAGGACAAACAGCGAGCAAAGACACTAGAAATGCTCACAGCGAGCCCCTCTTCAGCAGGAAAGCAGCTTCAAAATGTCCAAGTGAGCCAACGGGAAGGTGGGATTCAATTGGCAGCTTTCCAGGAGCACAGTGATTGTACCAAGGGCCTGTGCAGAAATCTGTGTGGTCAGGGTCTGGGGTACCAGCACCCACGGTCATTGAGCCTCAGCCAGGAAGGCTTGGTGGGACATGCAGACCCCAGGCAGAGTGGCACATCCCTAGTTCCTGGGCCTCTCCCTGGGTCAACGGAGAATCCTCCCACACCTGCACTGGTCCCTGGGGTGCGGACTGGGCCAGGCTGGGCTAGGTGAGCAGACACTGTCTCTTTTGCTTTTGTGATAGCCCAAGGGCTAGCGTGAGTCAAACCCAGTTATCCTGGCTCCTAGCCCAGCTCGAGGATGCCCTAGCACTTCCATGAATAGGAGAGAGAAGGCTGGAGCATGGATGGAGGAAGAAACTCACCACTGAGGCTCTTCCCCCAGCACAGCCCCTCTGCCTCAACCTCCCTCAGTCTCCATCTCTGGGCAGTCTCCTCTCCACCCTAGGGCCACGTTAGGACTTTAGCAGGCCCTTGGCATTTCTTTTATTATTATTATTATTTTTGAGACGGAGTCTTGCTCTTATTGCCCAGGCTGGAGTGCAATGGAGCAATCTCGGCTCACCACAACCTCCCCCTCCTGGGTTCAAGTGATTCTCCTGCCTCAGCCTCCCGAGTAGCTGGGATTACTGGCACCCGCTACCACACCCGGCTAATCTCTTATATTTTTAGTAGAGACGGGGTTTCACTATGTTCCTCAGGCTAGTCTCTAACTCCTGACCTCAGGCGATCCACCCGCTTCTGCCTCCCAAAGTGCTGGGATTACAGGTGTGAGCCACCACGCCCGGCCTGATTGTAACAATTTTTTAGCGTAGAGTTCAGTTACATTCACATTGTTTTACAATCTCCAGAACTTTGTCATCTTGCAAAATAAATTCTATACCCATTAAACAACCTCAATTCCCTTTCCCCTGTTCCTGGCAACCATCATTCTACTTTCTGTCTCCATGAGTCTGACTACTCTAGATACTTTATATGAGTGAAATCATACACTGTGTGTCTTTCTGTGCCTGGCTTAGTTCACTTAGCATAATGTTCTCAAAGCTTCCTCCATATTGTAACATGTCAGAATGTCCCTCCTTTTTAAAGCTGAACAATATTCCATTGCATGAATGTGCCACATTTTGTTTATCCATTCAGCTGTCCCTGGACTTGAGTTGCTCCCCTCTTTTTTTTTTTTTTTTTTTTTTTGAGACAGAGTCTGGCTCTGTCACCCAGGCTGGAGTGCAGTGGCACGATCTCGGCTCATGGCAACCTTCACTTCCCTGGTTCAAGCAATTCTCCTGCCTCAGCCTCCCAAGTAGCTGGGATTACAGGCACATGCCACCACACCAAGCTAATTTTTTTGTATTTTTAGTAGAGATGGGGTATCATCATGTTGGTCAGGCTGGTCTTGAACTCCTGACCTTGTGATCTGCCCGCCTCAGCCTCCCAAAGTGCTGGGCTTACAGGGGTGAGCCACCGTGCCCAGCAAGTTGCTCCCCTCTTTTGACTATTGTGAATAGTGCTGCTATGAACATGGGTCTGCCACTGTCTTTTTGAGATCCTGCTTTCCATTATTTTTTTAATTTTAGGTTTGGGGGCACATGTGAAGGTTTAATATACAGGTAAATTTGTGTCATTGGGGTCTGTTGTACAGATTATTTCATCACACAGGTATTAAGCCCAGTGCTCAGCAGTGATCTTTCCTGCTGCTCTCCCTCCTCCCGCCCTCCCCCTCGAGGAGACCCCAGTCAGTGTCTGTAGTTTCCTTCTTTGTGCTCCTAAGTTCTTATTATTTAGCTCCCAATGCTTTCCATTCTTTTAGATACATGTGCCCTTGGCATTTTTGCTCTTTTGGGCCCCTTCTTCCAACAAATAATAATAGTAATAATTCTATTTTGTAACTGTTGGTATAAAAACAAATAATATATTAATTTTTCTTTCTTCCTTTCTTTTTTTTTTTTGAAACAGGGTTTCACTCCTGTCACCCAGACTGGAATACAATGGCATGATCTCCGCTCACTGCAACCCTCGCCTCCTGGGCTCAAGCGATTCTCCTGCCTCAGCCTCCCAAGTAGCTGGGATTGCAGGCACCCGCCATAAGGCCTGCCTAATTTTTGTATTTTTTGTAAATATAGAGCTTCTTCATGTTGCCCAGGCTAGTCTCAAACTCCTGAGCTCAAGCAATCTGCCCTCCTCAGCCTTCCAAATCACTGGAATTACAGGCGTGAGCCACAATGCCGGCCCCAATGTATTAATATTAAAGCATTTTCTTCAGCCTACAAGTTCTTCTTTTTGATGCAAATTTAAACATGTTGTGGGCCCTTAGAATCGACATTCTCGTGGGTTCTGTGCCTCCTGTACGTCATGGAGAAGGCGGCCATGTGTGTCTCTTACATCCACTTCCACCACACAAGCGTTCCACCTCCCTAGTCTCCATTGCAGCCCAGAGCTCAAGAACAAGTGATCCAGCTTCTTCTCTTGTTTATTTATTTATTTATTTATTTATTTATTTATTATAAATTTTTAAAATATATTTTTATAAAAAACAAAGAGATGGGGTTTCACCATGTTGGCCAGGATGGTCTTGATCTCCTGACCTTGTGATCCACCCACCTCGGCCTCCCAAAGTGTTGGGATTACAGGCGTGAGCCACTGCACCCGGCCTCTCTTGTTATCTTGTATGTGTAACAAGCACGTTTACCTTCACCTGCCCCGACCCAACCTCACCTTCCCCCAATCTACACCTCACCCCGCCCCCTCCCCATACCAAGGTCCTGGCCTAAGGGATGCTCCTCCCCACCACATCCCTAACGCTGTCCCTCCAGGAGTCACTCACCTGCTTCCTCTCTCGTGGCCCTCTCAGTCTGCCCCAAATCTATCCCATCTGCAAGAGCCTCTTCATGGGTCTCCCAGTCTGCATCCCCCTTGAGATAGGAGGCAGGACTTGACTCCAGAGGTGGGGCTCGGACACTGGACCAGATTGAGAACTAGCTAAAACAGGGCTGGGGTGGAAGCAGATTTCCAATCAGACACATGCACCAGTGTGCCATGTCAATTTGTCATTGCCATGTCAACACCTGAGAGTTATCACCCCTTTCCATGGCAATGACCCAATGACCCAAAGGTTACCACACTTTCCCTAGAAATTTCTGCATAAATTGCCCCTTAATCTGCATGCAATTAAAAGTGGGTATAAATATAACTGCAAAACTGCCCTGGGCTGCTGCTCTCTACCTATGTGTATCCCTGCTGTGCAGGAGCAGTCATGGAGCTGAAACACTACTGCTTCAATTAAGCTGTTTTCTTCCACCTCTCTCTGTGTTGCCCTTGAATCCTTTCCTGGGGAAAGCCAAGAACCCTTGCAGGCCAAGCCCTACTTTGGGGCTCACCTCCCCTGCACCCTCACCCATTCTCTATTTTACAGCACATTTTTTCTTTTTTGAGATGGAGTCTCGCTCTGTTGCCCAAGATGGAGTGCAATGGAGCTATCTCAGCTCACTGCAACCTCCAACTTCCAGGTTCAAGTGATTCTTGTGCCTCAACCTCCCCAGTAGCTGAAATTACAGGCACCTGCCACCATGCCCGCTAATTTTTGTATTGTTAGTAGAGATGGGGTTTCACCACGTTGGCCAGGCTGATCTTAAATTGCCTATTTTATTTTTATTTTTCTGAAACATGTTAAACTCCAGCTACTCTATCATTTCATTCCTACATTCTTCAGTGTTCCCCTCTAAAATATAGGAACACTTTCTTAAATAGTCAGTGCCACACCTGACAAAATGTACAATTCCATGGAATGATCAAATATTTGCAATGTTTCAAAATGTCTTTTGCATTGATTTGTTGGATTGTTTGCATCAGGATCCAAAGACAGTCTTACATTACATTGGGTTAAATGTTCTTTTAAACAAGAGAAATTCCCCTTTCTCCATCTTTATTTTTTCATGTCATTAACTTGTTGAATAAACATGGTCCTATACGAGTCCCACATTCTAGATTTGTCTGTTTTTTCCTTGTAGTGTCATTTAGCTTTTCCTTCATCCCCTGTATTTCTTTGTGTATACAAGAAGTGGCTGGGCACGGTGGCCCACGCCTATAATTCCAGCACTTTGGGAGGCTGAAGCAGGTAGATTGTTCAAGCCCAGGAGTTAAATGCCAGCCTGGGCAACATGGAGATTCCCCATCTCTATAAAAAATACAAAAATTATTTCTTCAGCACTGCCTGGAATGAGAAAGAAAAGAAAAAAAAATACAAAAATTAACAGGGCATGGTGGCACGCACCGGTGGTCCCAGCTACTCAGAGGCCGAGGCAGGAGGATCACTTAAACCTGTGAGATTGAGGCTATAGTGAGCCATGTTTGTGCCATTGTGAAAGTCCCTCTCTCAAAAAAAGAAAAATAAATAATAAATAAATAAATAAATAAAAGATAATATCTAAGAAGTTAGCTCTGAGCCAGGGGTGATGGCTCACACCTATAATCTCAGCACTTTGGGAAGCCAAGGCGGGCAGATCGCCTGAGGTCAGGAGTTCAATAGCAGCCTGGCCAACATAATGAAACCCCCATCTCTACTAAAAATACAAAAAATTAACCGGGCGTGGTAGTGCATGCCTGTAGTCCCAGCCACTGGGGAAGCTGAGGCAGGAAAATCACTTGAACCCAGGTGGCAGAGGTTGCAGTGAGCTGAGATCTCACCACTGTACTCCAGCCTGGGTGACAGAGTGAGACTGTCTCAAAAAAAACAAAAAGAAAGTGGCAGGACGTGGTGGCTCATGCCTATAATCTCAGCACTTTGGGAAGCCAAGGTGGGCAGATCGCCTGGGGTCAGGAGTTCGAGACCAACTTGGCCAACATGGCAAAACCCCATCTCTACTAAAATATACAAAAATTAGCTGGGTGCAGTGGTGCAAGCCTGTAGCCCCAGCTATTCAGGAAGTTGAGTCAGGAGAATCACTTGAACCTGGGAGACAGAGGTTGCAGTGAGCCAAGATTGCACTACTACACTCCAGCCTGGATGGCAGAGCAAGATTCTGTCTCAAAAAATTTTTTTAAAGTTAGCTCTAGCTGGGTGCAGTGGCTCACACCTGTAATCCCAACACTTTGGGAGGCCGAGGCAGGCAAATCACCTGAGGTCTGGAGTTCAAGACCAGCCTGACCAACATGGAGAAACCCATCTCTACTAAAAATACAAAACAAAATTAGGTGGGTGTGATGGCACATGCCTGTAATCCCAACTACTTAGGAGGCTGAGGCAGGAGAATTGCTTGAACATGGGAGACGGAGGTTACGGTGAGCAAGATTGTACCACTGCACTCCAGCCTGGGCAACAAGAATGAAACTCCGTCTCAAAAAAAAAAAAGTTAGCTCTAATGGTGTATGGTTTGGTTGTTTTTTTGAGGAAGTCTTACTCTGATGCCCAGGCTGGAACACAGTGGTGTGAACATTGCTCACTGCAGCCTTAACTTCCCGGGTTCAAATGATTCTCTCAGCTGAGACTACAGGCATGTGCCACCATACCATGCTAATTTTTGTATTTTTTGTAGAGATAGAGTCTCGCCATGTGCCCAGGCTGGTCTTGAACTCCTGGGCTCAAGCAATCCACCCACCTCGGCCATCCAAAGTGCTGGGATTACAGGCACGAGCCACCACGCCTGGCCTGGTGTGATTTTATTTAGGTTCAGTCTTGCATGTGGGCTGGGGCAGAGGATCCTCGTGGAGGGTGCTGCATGCTTCCTATTGCATCCCATCAGGAGGTAAGTCATGTCTAGACACCCCACGCTCAGTGACGCCAACTGTTCTGTGGCTTCAGGGAGTGATAGCCTGACCCCTCCATTGTCACATTTCCCCCCCACCTCCATCAGTCCTTCACCTTCTGCTTTTATTCTTTGATTTATACCTAAACCCATTTCATAATCTTTCCACAATAAAACATTTTAAAGGAAAAACTCCAAGAAGCAATTTCCTAACTCACAGGAAAGAAAGAGTTTAAAAATGGTAGAGACTCAGGTACCAGGTTAATCAGAGCAGGGAGGAGGGTGAGGGGCACCTCATGAGAAGGAGGAAGGAGAGAGTGAAGTGGTGGCCGGAAGGAGCAGTGGAAAAACCCAGAGACCTCCTGGCCAGGAGCCTGAGTTTGAGACTGGTTTGAGATTTTCCTACTCAGGGCCCTACCTGGGTGGTGAGTTGTTTATACCTCCGGCTTTATAGACGGACAGAACTGAACTTGATTCCAGCTCAGCTTCCTAATTGGCATTGGGTGACTTAAAACAAAAATTTTAACTGGGCTTCTTCACCTATAAAATGAAGACATTCATCCTTACCTTGCAGGGTTGTTGGGAGAATGGACTGGGTGGGTAGAGGGCGTGGCAAGTGCCTGGTAGAGTAAACACTCTGGGTGGTGGGTAGGAAACCTGCTTGAGAAAGGGGAACTCTGTACTCCATGCCTCCTGTCCTTCTCCTACCCTAACAGATTCTTGCCTGATGCCAGGCCCAAGCTAGAAGTGCTGGGAGTAGAGTATAACACGCTCATTCGGCAGACAGCAAGAGCAACACCCGGGAACGTCCACCTTCCCCTTCGGCTTCTCCCGCGGGGCATCTGGTCTCCCAGCCCTTGCCATTGCAGCCCAGAGGCTTAGCTTTCTGAACTTGAACCCGTGGCCACCCCCTCAGGGTGAACATTGCTCACGGCAGCCTGAATTTCCCGGGTTCAAGTGTTTCTCTCAGCTGGGATTACAGGTGCATGCCACCATGCCAGGCTAATTTTTGCATTTTTTTGTAGAGATGGAGTCTCACCATGTGCCCAGGCTGGTCTCAAACCCCTGGGCCACCTCCCAGGGTTACCAGGCCTGCTGAGCCTGTGACAGGTGGGGCCATCTGATTCCCAGATGATTTATCCCAAGCCGGGAACATAGCAGATGCACAATGAATGTTGAGAGAACGGAGCTTTCCCTGGAAATCGTTTGTCAGGTGACTCTGCCTATGGGGGCATCTTGGGCATCCCCAGGAGTTCCTGGCCCCAAGCCCCTGAGCTCTCGGCGAGGGGGTGTGGGGGAAGCACCTGGGGTGGAGCAGAGAGCCAGGAGCTCCTCCCTCCTGCTCCTGTTCCAGCTTGTCTACTCCCGCCCTGCCCACCCCCACCCACAGCCCTGGCCCCTAGTTGAGCCTCTCGCTCCTTTCACAGCAGCTTTTAACGGAGCGGAGGGCCTCAGTGAGATGGGGTTGGGTAGGGTGGAACCTTACACCACAAACTCCCATGTTTGCGGCACCAGTGAGACTGGCTCTAGTACCCCCTGCTGGCAGTCGAGGCTGACTCCTGTAGCCTGAGTCCCCAACTCCAGTCCCCTCAAGGGACTGAGAGGGCCCACTTTAGCCCCAGGGTTCGGCTCAGAGGGGAGACACGCGGCTCCACCTGGCCCAACCCCATGCCTTTGTTGTGGCTTCCAAGTTTTCTTTTCCACGTCACTTGTGCTGCTTGCTCTCTTGTTTTGTTGACTTTAGTGCGGTCTTATTTGCTCTGGCTGAGCCGACAGCCTCAGGATGAAACTCACTCTGAGCCCAGGAAGTGTGAACCTGAAAGTCAGCAGGCTGTGGGTGGGGACGGAGGCAAATGAGAGAAAGGATAAGATCTGAGCTGGTTCCCAGCCTCCCTCTGGAGTTCATGGCTGTTCACTCCAGCAGCAGGATCGGGGCATAGGGGCAGAGATGGGTGGAAGAATTTTTCCAGCCTCACTGAGGGCAGGTCTTGGCCTGTCACATCAATGTTTTGAAGTCACATCATTTGTTTGGAAGCTCAGCCCCAGAACTCTAAATGCCTCCCATCTCTAGGAGGTCTGAACCCCTCCATGGGGCAGTGCAAGTTCTCTGGAGGCTGCTATCTGATGTCAGCCCCTAGTCCTTCAACTGAACCACACAGGGGACACCACCATCCCCCACGGGGAGCGTCCAGGACCCAGCTTTCCTGACTTTCCATGCACCTCCATGAGAATCTGTTACCCAGCAGCCTGGTAAGGTGACCCCACAGGATTATTGCCCGTCTACAAATTGAACCCCAGACATGGTAAAGGGACATCTCCCAAGTCACCAGGTGGGAGCTTCCTGGCTCCTAGCCCAGACTCTTTGTCCCACTTCAAGAATCTCTTGGATCACGGACCGAGACGGGAAGGCAGTACCAGGCCCCAGACACCGGGGCAGGAGCCAACACACCCAGTTGTGGAGTGTGCACACAGCGCCGCACAAACCACGGGTATGGGCAACCTGGGGCTGACATGCTCACCCCACAGCCCCGCAGACAGATGCAGCCGGGACCCTCATGTCCCTCCCGCCTGCAGAGGAGGTAAGAGAAAGCAATGACTCAGTGCCCACCTGCCACTCACTGCTCCCGGCCTGCCCGTGTGGCCTGTGGGGTGTACATGCAGTCTCAGGGTTAGGACGGGGGAACCACCCTGGCCTGCAGCCGGGAGCTTAGGGATAAGCTTAGGAAAGCTGCTGACCATAGACTTAGGGTGCCCAGCTCTGTCAGCTGGTCCAGCCAAGCCCTTCTTCGGGAAGATGAGCTGTCATTAGGGAGCCCTCCTCACCCCTCAGACCTCTCCTTCTAATGGCTCCCCAGGCTCTTCCCTCTTTCAGGAAGACACCTGCACCCATGAACATGTGTTCTGGGAAGTACTGCGTGTTCATCCACACTGCCTCTGCCTCATGCCATGTGCACCCTTCACACCTGCGGCCCACAGTCTAGGGGGCTGTGTGCTTGGGGACTTTCTATGTATGCTCAGGGAGACGCAGACACACATCTTGGACCCAGGCGCGTCCCACAGCATTGCACCCATATAGATGAACACACAGGTGCTACATTCTGCATCCCCCCTACCCCTTCCAGAGGAAGGGCCATTTGAGGGTGAGGGGTGAGTCACCTGCCAACCTGTGGGACCTGCTGAGCCAGCAGGATGGGAAGCCACAAGCTGACACCTGTGGCCTCCAGGGACCAACACCCCGCGTGGGGCCCGCCCAACCACCAGCCTCCAGAGCCCCCCAACACCTTACCTCCACCCTTATTACCTCCTAACCACACCCTCAGCCAGGACTCATGCCAGAAAGGCACCTCTATTCCATTACAATATGTATCTGCAGCTGAGCTGTCACTGCCTCAAGGGCTGCTATCAGATTCTGCTGTAAATATGCCTCAAGGAAAAACCGGGGCGGAAGCAGGACCCATCCCTCTCCCCTCCTCTGTCCAAACCCCAGGACTCCTAACTATCCCCCCATGGAAGCCCTTCTTGTTGATAATTCACACCTTTCGCTCCTCTTAGCTCACATGCACTTGAGCGAAGAGCCCCATTCTAGGCTCTGTTCCCTCCTGCCCTCTCTCACGTCTGTATTCCCCTGCTCAGGAGTCTGTTCCCAACTCTGGGAACTCCCTGAGGACAGAGGGGCAGTCTGCATACATAGAGAACCAGGAAATCTAAGTAGCCCAGGTGAGTTGATTGTCCCCCAGATGAAGGAAGGTGGTTAAAAGCCCACCTGGCTCCTCCCCTGCTTCACCAACACACCCAATTAGTCACCAAGTCAAGTCTTGCTGGGTCTAAAGAATGTCCTCAACTCCTACTCTGTGCCAGACATCTCTGTAAATACATGGTCAACTTTGTACATGCATCACTCGGCCGGGTGTGGTGGTTCACACCTGTAATTCCAGCACTTTGGGAGGCTGAGGCAGGCAGATCACTTGAGGTCAGGAGTTCGAGATCAACCTGGCCAACATGGTGAAAATCTGTCTGTACTAAAAATAGAAAAATAGTAATCCCAGCTACTTGAGAGGCTGAGGCAGAATGGCTTGAACCTGGGAGATGGAGGTTGCAGTGAGCTGAGATTGTGCCTCTGCACTCCAGCCTGGGCAACAAGAACAAAACTGTGTGAAAGAAAGACACACAGAGAGAAAGATGGAAAGAAAGAGAAAGAGAGAGAAAAAGAAAGAAAGAAAGAAGGAGAGAAAGAAGGAAGGAAGGGAGGAAAAGAGGGAGAGAGAGAGGGAGAGTGAAGGAAGGAGGGAGGAAGGGAGGGAAGGAAGGAGGGAGGGAGGGAGGGAGGGAGGAAGGAAGGGAGGGAGGGAGGAAGGAAGGAAGGAAGGAAGGAAGGAAGGAAGGAAGGAAGGACACTCTAACTCTTGCCATCTTTCTATCTTTCTAATCTGAATTTTTTTTACATACAGTGGTTAAGTATATGGATTCTGGGCTGGGCGTGGTGGCTCATGTCTATAATCCCAATACTTTGCGGGGCCAAGGCTGGGCAGAATGTTGAGCTCAGGAGTTTTGAGACCAGCCTGGGCAACACAGTGAAACCTCATCTCTATTAAAAAAATAGAAAAAAAATAAAGGATATGGCCTCTGAAGCCAGACTGCCTGGGCTTAAATCTCAGCTCTGCTGCTTGCTAGTTACTTAACCTCTCTGTATCTCAGTTTCGTCATTGTGAAAAGGAGATAATATCCACCACTTGAAGTTGTTGTGAACACTAAATGAGTCAATAATAGAAATGAAGTGCTTAGAAGGCCTGCTCTATCATAAGAGCTCTTCAGAGTTTGCTACTATTATCCTCCCTCCCTCCACTAATTCAGTCCCTTAGAATCTGTCCCCAGCTATCCAATCTTCACACAGCAGTCAACGTGATCTTCTAACCACAGATGTGATGGGG
Source organism: Cacajao melanocephalus (assembly GCA_963573385.1). NCBI lineage: Eukaryota > Metazoa > Chordata > Mammalia > Primates > Pitheciidae > Cacajao > Cacajao melanocephalus. Next base: position 72,211 of record CAUYLG010070287.1, read on the forward strand.
TCACTCCTGCACCTGCGATCCGTCCATGGCTCCCTGTGGCCCTCAGGATGTTGTCCGGCTCTTTAGCCCTACTCACAAGGCCCTTCACGCCTGGCCCAGTGCTCCGCCTTGCCGTTGTCCCTCTCACATTGCCGTGAACACCCAGACTCCCCTCTGCCGTCTCTGCCTAGAATCCTCTGTACCCTGGTGTGCTGGAAAATGCTTAACAACTGGATGTCTATAAAAACTGCAAGCTTGGCTGGGCGTGGTGGCTCATGCCTGTAATCCCAGCACTTTGGGAGGCCAAGGCAGGCAGATCACGAGGTCAGGAGTTTGAGACCAGTCTAGCCAACATGGTGAAACCCCATCTCTAATAAAATAAAATAATAATAAAAAATTTTTTAAACTGCATGCTTAGATATGTCCCTCTATTTATTCTAAGTTTTAATAGTATAAAGCTGTAAAATAGCGCATAATATACAAATAATACCAAAGTACACAGTGCTCTTTATTGTAAATTCTACAAAGTTAAATGCTCTAGAGAATGCTTTCTTCATCACTTCTCACCCTTTTGGCTAAGATCAAGAGGAGAATGTTCTCTTTGCCTTTTGCCAACCTTCACATCTGCAGCCAACCTATGGTTGCAATTCATAGGCTTTGACAAAGTCAAACTATGAACAAATGCTTGGTTACTATCAAATTCAACAAGTAAGTCATTCATAGGCCAGGCACAGTAGCTCAGGGCTGTAATCCCAGGGCTTTGGGAGGCTGAGGCAGAAGGACCCCTTGAGCCCAGGAGTTCAAGACCAACCTGGGCAACACGGCAAGACCCTGTCTCTACAAAAAAAAAAAAAATTAGCCAGCCATGGTGGCACACACCTCAGCCTTAGAAGGCTGAGGCAGGAGAATCACTTGAGCCCAGGAGTTCAAGGCTGCAGAGGGCCATGATCATGACACTGTGCTCCAGCCTGGGTGACAGAGCAAAACCTGTCTCTACACACACACACACACACACACGCACACACACACAAGCCATTCTTAGCTCACAGGCTGGATTTAGCCTGCGGGCTGTAGTTTGTCAACCCCTGGTCCATGCAATCAACAGAAGAGTCAATTAAGCCCTGATCTGTAGCGTTTGTCGATTTCAGTGATGCAAATACTCCCACGATGGCCTATTTCCAACTACCACTGTGTTGTTACTGAACAGGAGGTGGGACGGATGATCAGAACACATCATTATACAGAACCTCCACCTTATAGATACAATAGATGTAAATACCTTGAAGAGCATATAATAATAAAACGTAGTAATAATTAGGAAGCGATGAGTTTTGATTATATGTTACCTTTGTTTTTAAAACTATTTAGTTAATTCTGTGTATATAATTTAATTTTTAGTGGTGGCAGCGTTTAACAAGTAGCCTGCAACATTCCCGAAAATGTAACACTTGGCTCTCGCTAGCCTGTTGGAGTGGCTCCAGCCCACCACCCCCTGTGCCTGCGCCTCCCCCACAGCGCTCCCTGGCAAACACCAAGTCACTCTTCAAGACTTAATGTCATGCTCACTTCAGCAGCACATATACTAAAATTGGAACGATTCAGAGGAGATTAGCAGGGTCCCTGCATAAGGATGACAGGCAAATCTGTGAAGTGTTCCATTTTTTTTTCTTGTGACAGAGTCTTGCTCTGTCACCCAGGCTGGAGTGCAGTGGCACGATCTCAGCTCACTGCAATCTCTGCCTCCCAGGCTCAATCGATTCTTCTGCCTCAGCCTCCCAAGTGGCTGGGATTACAGGCAGACGCCACCATGCCCAGCTAAATTTTATGTTTTTTTGGTAGAGACAGGGTTTCACCATGTTGGCCAGGATGTTCTCAAACCCCTGACCTCAAATGATCCACCTGCCTCAGCCTCCCAGAGTGCTGGGATTATAGGGGTGAGCCATCACACCAGGCCCCTTCTTTTTTTCTTTTGAATGCCCTTTTTCTTTTTTTTTTTTGTCTTTTCCTCCCCTGCCTTCTAACAAGACAGCCCCCTCTCCCATGGAGGGACTAAATGGTATGGCTTTTCCCTTCCCCCCTCAGAAGCAGCCCAAATAGACACCTCATTCTCCCTAATCCACTATCACCTGCTGTTGAGAAATGCTGAGTGTATGATTGCTGAGAAATGCTGAATGTGTGATAAAATATATTGTTTGCCAAAAAGAATGATGGCAAGGAAAACCTAGCTGCCCCCACCACCAAGTGGAAAACTGCTTGGGGCATTCTAAAGTGGCAAGACAGTATATATATATCACACATTGGTTAAAACAATTCTTTAAGTGTGGGATATGTGACCCTGCCCCCATGGCTCCCTCGTGGAGAATCCTCTTCAGTTTGTCTGTGATCAGTGGTAAGCAGGCACCAGCTGCCTTCCTAGTTTATTTTTGTTCTATGAGAAAATACTGAACACCTGTTTGTTAATAATGATCACCTGTTCAGAGAGAATAAATGCGTGGTCAGCGTCTGCTCGAGGCCCTCAGCCCGGAACGTCAGCAGCCCCTGAGGTCCTCAGCTCGGAAGGCTGCTGGCCCCCTGAAAGTCCCACTTCGTTGTTCTATCTGGGTGTCTGCTTCTCAATTCCTTCAGCACCGCCTGGGTGGAGGTCTCTATGGCCGAGCTGGACTTGCTAAGCTGCCTTTTTTTTTTTTTTTTTATGAGATGGAGTCTTGCTCTGTTGCCTGATGACCAGGCTGGAGTTCAGTGGTGCGATCTTGACTCACTGCAACCTCCTTCTCTCTAAGTTCAACTGATTCTCCTTCCTCAGCCTCCTGAGTAGCTGGGATTACAGGTGTGTGCCACCATGCTAGGCTAATTTTTGTATTTTTAGTAGAGATGGGGGTTTCACCATGTTGGCCAGGCTGGTCTTAAACTCTTGACCTCAAGTGATCCACCCGCCTCAGCATCCCAAAGTGCTGGGATTACAGGCGTGAGCCACTGTGCCTGGCCTGCCCTTCCTATAGTCTAACCTGAATTGCTCCTGCTTTCATGACACTGTCTTTCCTTCCCAGAAAGGGATCTGGGGTCCCACCCTACAAGTGACCTCACTGAGGGGCTGTTCTCCACCCTCCAGCCCCTCCCCAGCCCTACCACAGAGCCAGGACCTAGCCCAGCCCAGCTTCTGTCTCTGCAGTTCCTGGAGACACTCACCAGGTAAGCACAGCCAGCCTGCCGGAGCCACCTCTCCCACCCTTGACCTTTGCCTAGTATCCACCCCTGTCTCCCGGCTCTCCAGGACACACACCCCACCCTGGGGCTGAGACTCCCCTGTCCACCTGTCCAGACTTGCCTTCTGTCCTGCGGGCTGACACACCCAACCCAGCCAGTGCCCTGTGTTAGAATGTCTCACTCAGGTCAGAGAGAACAGCAGGAAGAGGGGGGTTGAGGGGCACCTTCCACCCACCCCCATGGCTGACACCCCTTCCATAACTCCGGAAGGTCCATGAAAGACCTCAGAACCCAGTTCACCAAACTCCTCAAGCTTTATAGGTAGGCAGAGTAAGGCCCCAAGGGCCGGCCCAAGGCCTCAGGATGGGTTCGTAGCTGGAACATGACTAGATCCCAGGCTTGATCCCCTGCAGGGGAAGGCCTCCCATCCCTGCGCAGGAAGGCTTCTTCCCACAGCCTCCCGGGAGGAAACTCGGAGGGCTCCCCTGAGAGAGTGGGGGGTGCTAGAGGAGTCACAGGGAGGTAGGTTCCAGTCCTGGAGAGACGATCTTGCCCTGCAGAGTTTTGGGAGGTTGGATGTTTCCCAGCTCAGTGCTGAGGGAAGGAAAACAAACCAGCTCACCTGGTAATGAGTGTTCCTTACTCTTGGCATACTTAAATGGGGGTGTGGGGGTGGGTGCTGTCCTCCCCAGGGGCTGGCAATAGGGGATGCATCATTGGCAGTGAACTTAATAAAACTGACTAAAAATTGGTCTACTTCTTGTTGTTGCCATAGGCAGCAATGTTAAACAATGTCAGTGGTAAAATACACAGATGGGGTGGACCATTCCCACTACCACCTCCCCTTGGTACACCACGATTCCTATCTATATATTCACCCCCAAATTCCTGCCAATCAAATCTACATGATTTCTTAGATCCTAAGACAAGCCTCCTTTTAGGACATCTTTTTCTGAATGTCTACCTAGCATCTTAAGAAGTGTTAATCGGCTAGGCACGGTGACTCACACCTGTATCTCCAGCACTTTGAGAGTCTGAGGTGGGTGGATCACCTGAGGTCAGGAGTTTAAGACCAGCCTGGCCAACATGGTGAAACCCTGTCTCTACTAAAAATACAAAAATTAGCTGGATATGGTGGCGGATGCCTGTAATCATAGCTACCTGGGAGGCTGAGGCAGGAGAATCGCTTGAACCCAGGAGGCGGAGGTTTCGGTGAAACACCACTGCACTCCAGCCTGGGCAATAAGAGCAAAACTCGGTCTCAAAAAAAAAAAAAAAAAAACAGTGTTAATCAATTCCTACAAGAGTACTTCATTTATTCATTAATTTATTATTCATTTATTCAGCCATGGAAGCCCTCCCAAGTGCTAGGTGCTGGATGTGCACCAGAGAACAAGTCCCATTCCCAGCCCTAGAAGACTTAGGAGGCATGTAGCGAAGCTGGTGAGTAAACAAGAAGCTACAATGCAAGTTTGGAGTCTTGCTCTGTCGCCCAGGCTGGACTGCGGTGATGCAATTCCAGCTCACTTCAGCCTCCACCTCCTGGGTTCAAGCGATTCCTCTGCCTCAGCCTCCTGAGTAGCTGGGATTAGAAGCATACATCACCATGCCCAGCTAATTTTTGTATTTTTAGTAGAGACAAGGTTTCACCATTTTGGCCAGGCTGGTCTCAAACTCCTGACCTTAGGTGATACACCCGCCTTGGCCTCCCAAACTGCTGGGATTCCAGATGTGAGCTATCAGTCCCGGCCATTTTTTTATACATAGCTTTTTTTTTTTTGAGATGGAGTTTTGCTTGTCACCCAGGCTGGAATGCAATGGTGCAACCTCGGCTCACTGCAACCTCCTTCTCCTGGGTTCAAGTGATTCTTCTGCCTCAACATCCCAAGTATCTGGGATTACAGGTGCTGGACACCACACCGGACTAATTTTTGTGTTTTTAGTAGAGACGGGGTTTCACCATGTTGACCAGGCTGGTCTCAAACTCCTGATCTCAGGTGATCCACCCACCTCAGCCTCCCAAAGTGCTGGGATTCCAGGCATAAGACACTGTGCCCACCCATTGCATAGCTTTTATTCTATGTGTAATATTGCCCACCAAAGAAAATGAGAAAACTACAAGTAAAAACAAATGGCTCACAATTCAGAAATAACATAATGCCTATTAATGCTTTCACTTCTTTTCATCCATTAATCTTTCTAAGTGTTCTATTGACATAATTGAAACTAATTCCACATAAGCCTCTTTGTATAGTGCCCTTTTCAGCTAATGCCATGATGATAGAATAATTATCAGCTCTTCAGAACTATTATTTTAATAACTAAGAGACAAACTATACTTTATTTCACTATCTTCTATCACTGAGTATTTAGTTTGTTTCCAACTTTTAAACTTTGTTTCATTTTTTCATTCATAAATATGACATTGGAATGATCTTTGGGCAAAGGCTTTGTCTATCTCTGCAATTACTTTCCCAAGGATCAGCCTCAGAAATGAAATAGCTGGGGCAAGGAATATGAGAAATATGCACGTTTATTTTAATCCTATATATATTTACCTCTTTTTTTTTTTTTTTTTTTTTTCCGAGACGGGGTCTTTGTCATCCGGGCTGGAGTGCAGTGACTCAATCTTAGCTCACTGCAACCTCTGCCTCCCTGGTTCAAGCAATTCTCTTGTCTCAGTCTCCAGAGTACCTGGGATTACAGGCGCCTGCCACCACCCCAGGCTAATTTTCAAATTTTTTGTACAGACAGGGTTTCGTCATGTTGGCCAGGCTGATCTCGAATTCCTGATCTCAAGTGATCCACCCGCCTCGGCCTCCTAAAGTTCTAGGATTACAGGTGTGAGCCACCGCGCCTGCCTGTATTTGCCTCTTGAATCCATCAATTTTATGGTATGAGGTGAGGATCTAGTTTTTGCTTTCCAGAGGTGAGAAGAAGGGGTCTTCTTCAGGCACCCCGAGTCGCATCGTCTTAGCCCTCAGTTTCTTGAAACTCCCTTAGAGAACAGAAAGATGAAATAGAGAGGTGATATTACATGCGCAGATTCCCTTTGCTCTAATTACAAGAAAGTGTTTTTCTTGTTCCGTGAGTAACTGCCTTTCTCTAAGTGGCCTCACTTTCTGATGACTAACTGGAAATGTACTTCTCTGTTTGAATTTTGTCAGAAGTGTCTGTGCCAAAAAGCCTTGAAATGCTCAAAAGTATGTAAAATAGAAAGGGACATCAAAAATAAAACAGGAAACAAACAAGTTAATAAAGCACTTAGCGTAGTGCCCAGCACACGTTAAGGACTTAGTAAATGGTATTTATTACTCAACACACATTTATGGATTTCCTACCGGAAGCCAGCACTGTGGGGACCTGGCAGTAACCAAGACACTTACTGCCCTCCCACAGAGTCCTGCCTGGTGGGCAAGACAGTCTTAAAACATATGGTTACATGAATGCTGGTTAGTTTAAGTGCTAAGTGTCAAGGTACTGGGGGGCTATCATAGCAGGATAAAGGGACATTGATGAATTATAAGGATACATTGGGGTCAGGCATGGTGGCTCACGCCTGTAATCTCAGAACTTTGGGAGGCCGAGGTGGGCAGATCATCTGAGGCCAGGAGTTTGATACCAACCTGGCCAACTTGGTGAAACCCCGTCTGTACTAAAAATACAAAAATAATATCAGGACATAGTGGCACACGTCTGTAATCCAGCTATTCTGGAGGCTGAGGCAGAAGAACACTTGAACCCAGGAGGTGGAGGTTGCAGTGAGCTGAGATAGCACCACTGCACTCCAGCCTGGGGGACAGAATGAGACTCCTCAAAAAAAAAAAAAAAAAGGAGGGGGATACATTGGGGAATTCTAAAAAAGGAAATCATCATCATCATCATAAATGGAGGTTTTAGAGCCAGGCTGGGCAGAAACAACTGCCAGGTGTCATGAGTATATGCAGAGAAGATTCAGGCCTTCCTGGAAAAGACCTCTACCTGGTATTCCATCAATACCCTGGGAATAAGTGCCTAGGCCCAAGGCCCAGCCCACCTAGGGGTCAAAATGAAGCATCGCTGGCCAGGGCAGATGGCAAAGCTAAGTGTGGCAAATCCAGGTCGGGAACCCCAAGGGAGGCCAGAGGCTGGAAAGGCAGGGGCAAAGACTCAAATGTGGGCACATGTTAAACATGTCAAGGGGAAAGACACCAAGGGAAGCTAGGTGAGGGGCTTGAAATCAGAGGATGTGGATGATGATGGGGAGGAGGCAGAGATGGGGCAGTAGTGGTGGACTAACAAAGAGGCAGGGAGAGGGTGGTGACAATCCAGAGGACTCAGACGATGGGGACTGAGGTGGTAAGAGCTGGGAGACTATGTTGGGGCTGTGGCAGCAAAGGTGACAAGGTGATAGGGTCAAGTGGGGACACTCAAGGTGACAGGAGAGATGGGAATGAACTAGCAAGTGACAGGTTGTGTTGGAGGTGGCTGATGAAGGGTTGGTCCAGATAGCAACGGGCTGGGACATGGGGCTGGGGCAGGGATGGCCTCAGTGCTAGAGAAGGTAACATGGAGCTGGGTCAAGTGACAGCATGGGTAAGGGGCAGTGGTTGTGATGCAGGGATGATGGTGAGGGTGACAAATGAGTGACAGGGTCAGAGATGAGTGATGACCATCAAGGTGACCCAAGGGTGACAGGAAGTATGGGCAGCGATGATGTCTGTCCTGGTAGCATGTCAGAGACACCCACCTCAACACCTTCCCTGGGCCTGTTTCAACAGCGGAACTGTTTCCTAGGCTGCAGGTCTCATGACTCAGTACCATGTACAGCCATGCCTCCGATAAGATCTCTAGGTGTAGCCACAGCCATGGGGGCTGGCTGGGTGCCTGCCTCGGCTGTGCCCAGGCCCATTGAGGGACCCAGGCATGGAACCTTAATGTCATCTCTGCCTCCTCCCTCCCGGGTCCACATCTATTCTAATCTGGGGTTGGCCAAAAACACTTAGCCTCCCTCTCCTTAGCGACGGGAACAGTTCCAACCAGGGCTTTGTCTTTTCCACCAGACTTCTTCCACAGCTGACCCCATTAGAAGTTTCTGGGCCTCTAATTCTTTCTCATAACTCTCCCCTGGGTGGGGGAGAAAGAAAGGAAGGTGGACTTCAAGAGGATTCTGAATAATCCCATCCATTCACCCCACAAGTATTTATTAAACTCCTTGCAAGGTACTAAGGACTGACTTTTACAATCAGACCTGTTTCCCTGTCTCCATGAAGCTCAGTCTGGAAGAACAATGGCAGTGAGTGGCAGCCACAATTGGGACAGTGCTATTCACTTGTAACAGAGTGGGGAAAACTTTTTTGTTTGTTTGTTTATTTTTTGGTCACTCTGTCACCCAGGCTGGAGTGCAGTAGTGTGATCACGGCTCACTGCAGCCTTGACCTCCTGGGCTCAAGCAATCAAGCGCCCACTCCAGCCTAGACAACAAAGCAAGACCCCCATCTCAAAAAAAAATAAAAAAGTAAGTTCCCTCCATCACCCCAAACTTTCCACACACTTTGTTACTAACAAAGAGGTTTGTTACCTCCTTCTTATCGAGATATACTTCACATACCATAATATTTATGCTTCTAAATTTTACAATGTATTGGTTTTTAGTGTATTCACAAAGTTATACAACCTTTACCACTGTCTAATTTCAGAACATCTCATCACTCTAAAAAGACACTTCATCCCCATTAGGAGTCACTCCCCATATGCTCAGCCCCCAGCCCTGGCAACCGCTAACCTACTTTCTGTCACGGTAGATTTTGTGACTGGCTTCTTTCACTTAGTATACTGTTTCCAAGGTTCATCCATGTTGTAGCACATATAAGGAATTTCTTTTTCTTTTCTGAGACAGAGTCTCACTCTGTTGCCCAGGCTGGAGTGCAGTCACACAATCACAGCTCACTGCAGTCTTGACCTACTGGGATCAAGCAGTCTTCCTACCCCAGCCTCCTCAGTAGCTGGGACTACAGGCATGCACCACCATGTCCATACAATTTTCTTTTTTCTTTTTTTTTTCTAGTAGAGATGAGGTTTCACCATGTTGCCCAAGCTGGTCTCAAACTCCCAAGCTCAAGTGATTGACTCACCGTTGGCCTCCCAAAGTGTTGGGATTACAGGTGTGAGCCATCACACCCAGCCAGAGATTCCTTTTCTTCTTTTTTAAGTGGAATTCAGAAAAAAAAGGAGCAAGTTACACATCTGGGTTATGTTTCAGGGAACCAAGGGTCCAGGCTAAGATGATGGCAAAAATGTCAGGCCCTCAACCTTTCCCCCTCCTGTCAGTGGATCTGACAGGATCCGCTCAGGACAGAATTCTTACTATCTCTTGGCAGGCTTCCCATCTCTCCCAATCTTTGCCCCAGCAGCTATGTTGACCCATCTTTCTTGTGTGTGTGTGTGTGTGTGTGTTTTGAGACAAAGTCTCACTCTATTGCCCAGCCTGGAGTGCAGTGGCACGATCTTGGCTCACCGTAACCTCTGCCTCATAGGTTCAAGTGATTCTCCTGCCTCAGCCTCCCAAGTAGCTGGGACTACAGGTGCCTGCTACCATATCCAGCTAATTTTTGTATTTTTAGTAGAGACGGGGTTTCGCCTTGTTGGCCAGGCTGGTCTTAAATTCCTAACCTCAGATGATCCACCCGCCTCAGCCTCGAAAAGTGCTGGGATTTCAGGTGCATGAGCCACTGTGCCTAGCCCCTGTTTGTTTGTTTTTTTTTTCTTTTTTGTATATCTCTGCTGTTTAAATACAACTTTTTTTTTTTTTAGACAGAGTTTTGTTCTTGTTGCCCAGGATGGAGTGCAAATGGTGCGATCTCGGCTCACTGCAGCCTCAGCCCCTCGGGTTCAAGCAATTCTCCTTCCTCAGTCTCCCTAGTAGCTGGGATTACAGGCACCTGCCACTACACCAAGTTAATTTTTAGTAGAGATAGGGTTTCACTGTGTTGGTCAGGCTGGTCTTGAACTCCTGACCTCTGGTGATCCACCTGCCTCAGCCTCCCAAAGTGTTGGGATTACAGGCGTGAGCCACTGCACCCAGCTCAAAATCCACCTTTCTTAAGTGCCATTTTGGACACATTTTCCCACCCCCTCACTTGAATCTTCTAATTCTTACACTTGGCATTCCAGGCCCTCTCAGCCAAGTCCCCTCCCATTGCTGCTGCCTTTTGGTTTCATGTGTGGCTTTCAGGAACGCTCTGCTTCAGCTGTGTCTCGGTCCCTTCTCTCACACCCTGCCCTCTGATGCAATGCCCTCCTGCCCTCTCTCATCTGAATCTAAGGCTGTTAGGACCCTAGAAAAGAATCAGAAGGCTAGGCCTGGGCAAGGAAATTAAGGCTCAGATCATCTCATGCAACGTCCCTGTGGTCCTCAGGGGGAAACTGAGGTAAAGAGCAGTAGTGGGAATTACTCTGGGTCTCAGAGTAACTTGGAGCTCCTGACACCCAGGCCCCTCACTGCACCATGTGCATCTGGTCTCTATCCAGAGTGGCAACTGGCCCCAAGCTGACTCCTTCCAGACACCCTAGGCTGGTGATGGATAAGCTTATAGGGGCCACGAAGAACAGTAGGAGGCTGTGGTTTCCCAGAACCTCCCTGATCTGGATCTTGCCTAACCTGGCACCACGCACCCTTCTAGTCTCATCTGGCATTCTAAGCTCCAGCAACACTGAACTCTGTCCAGCTCTTACAGGGAACATTCATCTCCTGCCTTCAGGCTCTTGGACAAGCTGTTACCTCTCCCTGGAGCATCCCCCAGGCTAATTTCTTCTCATCCTTCAGGCCTCAATATAAAGGAGGAGGGCCATGGAAGGTGACTTGGGCCTTAAAAGGGCCCTTGATTGAATGCTGTCCAGATTGCCTCTGGTTGCTTGTATTTGCAGTATCCTCCACTAATTTTTCCATGAAGGCAGGATCAGTCCTCAGTTTCCATTTGGGAATCCATTTTTTTTTTTCAGAGGAATTTGACGTCTTTCTTGGAACCAGAGGTGGGACACGTGAGGGATGGGCACATGATCAAGCTGATCCAATCAGAGTGTACCTTAGGGTGTTTACTGGAACAGCTGTGACAAACATGTTCCATCTTCTCTGCGGAACATTAACCAGGAAGCATGTGGCCCTAGAGCCAGAGCCAGCTCTCTTAAACCACAGAGAATGTAGCCTTAGGATGAGGCTGACAGCATGGAAGGAAGAGAGAAGAGACAGAAAGGACATGGATGCTGGATCAAGCCTCACCTGAAGTTTTCATCTACATTTTTCAGTTATGTGAGCCAATTACCACTGTTGCCCAAGCCACATTGAGTCTGATTTTCTCTTACTGGCATCCAGATGCTTTCTACCTGATATTGTGGTATATCTTATCATAATATTATATAAGATATTAGTCATAGTATTCCTGGTGCCTACCACAGCCAGCCTGGCATTTTTTTAATCTTTTTCTTTTTCTTTTTTAAGACAGGGTTTCACCATGTTGGTCACAGGCTGGTCTTGAACTCCCAACCTCAAGTGATCTGCCCGCCTTGGCCTCCAAAGTGCTTGGATTACAGGTGTGAGCCACTGCGCCCGGCCTCAGCCTGGCATTTTTTAAAAGGTGCTTGGGAGGCCGGGCATGGTAGCTCACGCACTTTGGGAGGCCAAGGTGGGCAGATCACCCGAGATCAGGAGTTTGAGACCAGACTGGTCAACATGGCGAAACCCCGTCTCTACTAATGATACAAAAATTAGCCAGACGTGGTGGCACGTGCCTATAATCCCAGCTACTCTGGAGGCTGAGGCAGGAGAATCGCTTGAACCTGGGAGGCGGAGGTTACAGTGAGCCAAGATCATGCTGTTGCACTCCAGTCTGGGCAACAAGAGCTAAACTCCACCTCCCAAAGAAAAAAAAAAAGTGTTTGGCCAGGCAGACGAGGTGGTTATGCCTATAATGCCTATAATCCCAGCATTCTGAGAGGCCAAGGCAGGAGGCTCACGTCAGGAGTCAGAGACCTGAAGTGTCTGAGTAACATGGCAGGACATCGTATCTACAAAAAATAAAAATAATAAATTAGCTCAATGTGGTGGTACACATCTGTTGTTCCAGCTACTCTGGAGGCTGGGGTGGGAGGATCACTTGAGCCCAGGAGGTTGAGGTTGCAGTGAGCTGGGATCACACCACTGTACTCCAGCTTAGGCAACAGATGGAACCCTGTCTCTAAAAAATAATTAATTTTTAAAAATTAAAGATGCTTAAATGTTTTTTCTTTTTTGAGACAAAGTCTTGCTCTGTCACTCAGGCTGGAGTACAGTTACACGATCTCGGCTCACTGCAACCTCTGCCTCCTGGGTTCAAGAGATTTTCCTGCCTCAGACTCCCAAGTAGCTGGGACTACAGGCGCCTGCCACCATGCCCAGCTAATTTTTGCATTTTTAATAGAGATAGGGTCTTGCCATGTTGACCAGACTGGTCTTAAACTCCTGGCCTCAAGTGATCCACCCACCTTAGCCTCCCAAAGTTCTGGGATTACAGGTATAAGCTACCACACCCAGCCAATAAATGTTTGATGAAATAATAAATAAATAGGCCAGGTGCTGTGCCTCATGCCTGTAATCCCAGCTCTGGGAGGCTGAGGTGGGAGGATTGCTTGAAGCTAGGAGTTTGAGACCAGCCTGAGGAATGTGGCAAGGCCTCATCTCTACAAAAAATTTGAAAAATTAGCCAGGTGTGGTGGCACATGGCTGGGGTGTCAGCTACTTGGAAGGCTGAGGTAAGAGGATCACTGATGGAGATGGAGGCTGCAGTGAGCCATGTTCATGCCACTGCACCTAGCCTGCGTAACAGAGCAAGACCTTGTCTCAAAAATTAAGGGCCAGGCACGATGGCTCACACCTGTAATCTCAGCACTTTAGGAGGTCAAGGTAGGCAGATCACTTGAGGTCAGGAATTCAGGACCAGCCTGGCCAACATGGTAAAACCCCATCTCTACTAATAATACAAAAAAAATTACAAAAAACTTGATAAAACCCCATCTGTACTAAAAAATACCCCCCAAGATTACAAAAAAACATGGTAAAACTCTGTCTCTACTAAAAACACACACACACAAAATTACCTGGTGGCAGGCATCTGTAATCCCAGCTACTCAGGAGGCTGAGGCAGGAGAATCGCTTGAACCCAGGAGGTGGAGGTTGCAGTGAACCAAGATCATGCCATTGCACTCCAGCCTGGGCAACAGAGCAAGGCTCCATCTCAAAATAATAAAATAAGCTCTCTAGCAGAAAGGCCAGGAGATACTCTTTTTTATGTAAGACTTTCCAGAAGCCCTTCTGTAGGTGTCTGCTGGCCTCTTCGACCCTGCGCACCTCAAGGGACCCCCTACAAGTCCTCTTCTTTCCTAGCAGGAGTCCAAATCCCTGGGACAGCCCAGACCATTGTCACTTTCTGTTCAGCCTTTGGCAGCTGGACGCCCCGAGGCTTCTCTCTGGGTCAGATGTCTCTGGGCTTAGAAAGCGTACAGTGAGACTGGGGACTGAGGGCTGGGGGGGCCACTGCCTTAACCAGTAGCTTTGTGCGAGTCGCTTGTGTTTGAGACTCAGCCCCCTGCTCTGCAGAACTGCAGTAAGGGTGTGGATCCGTTGACTTCAGAGGGTAGGATAGCCCTGACCCTCCTGCTACCTGCATTTCTAAACTGTGAGATAGGCTGCTCTACCAGTTGGAAATCAGAAGCTTGCGTGGATCCTGCTGTTTGCTTATTCAGCAAGTATTTGTCAACAGCTATGGTGTGTGCTTGCCCAGGCACTCAGACTCAGTCACAGCCTTCAAATCTCCCACCTCCCAATCCCTTGCTCTGAAAATCTGGGTTGTGATCTGAAAACCTAAAGACATTAGCTGGCCGTGGTGGCACATGCCTGTAATCCCAGCTACTTGGGAGTCTGAGGCAAGAGAATCGCTTGAACCCGGGAGGCGGAGGTTGCGGTGAGCCGAGATCGTGCCATTGCACTCCAGCCTGGGCGACAAGATAGAAACTCCATCTCAAAAAAAAAAAAAAATTTTAATTTAAAAGAAAACTTAAAGACTTCCCAACCCTACGTCCTGACCCTCATGCCTTGTTTGGAGTATCGCAACCCCTGACCCAGTACTCCCAGTCCTGTGCCCACCCCCCCACACACACACACTACCGCCCTGTCCGATTCAGTGCATAGATGTGCAGCTTCTGGCTCCCCACAGGTAGGAGTGTGGGTGCCCCTGAGAATGCAAGTGTGTGTGGATGTAAAGGCATGGAGTGTGGGTATGTATCAGTGTGTTTGAGCATGTGAGTGTGTAATGAGTGAGAGTCACTGTCAGGGATTGACTGCAGTTGGGTCGAGTGTGGAGTGAGTGTGCCATGTGTGGGGTGTAGATGAGCCAGTGGGGATGCAAAGGCCCAGTCCTTCATCAGTCAGAACAGACACACCCTCATGTGCATGTAGGCACATATGCATTCCAAGGGTCAAAGGTGGCAAAGCTGTAAGCCCATCTTCCGATAAGGGAAGACTTTGTCCACAGGCCAGAGATCATTCTCCCCTCCCTGCCCTGACATGGAAGTGGGATCCCCCCGCTAAAGGTCGCCTCTGTCAGGAATGAGCACCCTGAGACTGGAACCCACAACCTGCCTTCCACCTCAAGCCAGGCCGCCCCCTCCTCTCAGTTGCTTTCCAGCCCAGCCCTGGCAGTGAGTGACCCTGGGCCAAGAGGCGAAGGACAGGACAGGGTGGTGGCCAGACATTCCAGGTGCCTCTCCAGCTGTGGGGAGCATCTCCATGGAGACAAGCAGCTGACCATATCAAGATGATTATCACGGCTCCCAGGGTCCCCTCCCCCAGTCTCTCCCAGCCAGACCTCTTTAGCACTAAGCCCCACCAGGAAGTCTGACAAGAGCTCATTACTCCTCACAGGAGCTTCTGAAAAAGGCAGAGACCACAGAGCCATGGAAGTGTCCCGGAGATGGCTTCTCAACGCAAGAAATGGAAGAAGTTGGCTGAGGCAATTGGATCTGGTTTAAGGCTTTATCCCCAGAGAACTCTAGAGGCAGGGGACGGTGCCACCCATTCCTTCTGCACACCTTATATTTCACTCTGACCTGGAGGTATGACCAAGGCAATAGAGGGATGGGGACCCTTACAGAAGTCAGGGTGGCTGGTTTTCAGCCCACTCATCACCCTACCCCACTGGCAATCTCAGGTGTCCCTAAGACACCCATTAGCGTCCCTTGGGCTTCCTGTGCTTTGACCATACACAGGGCTGGGAAGGGGCACAGATCCTTTTCTGGTTCCCAAAGTTGCTGGGACTCTCTGTGTTGGTGAGAGCTGGAAGAGGTCCCCAGAGTCACTGCAATTGTCCTGGTTTCTGCCCTGTTCTTGAGGAGCTAAAGTGGAACGCCAATGAGACCTCAGGAAGAACTTCCTGACAGGAGGCTGTGAAACAAGGTTAGTAAACACAGATTGGAATTTTGCTTGTGCCCTCAACCTGCTGGGGTTGACTCCCGGCCATGACCCCACATACACCACCCTCTGAACCCCAGATTCCTCACCATCACCACTCTCAACCCTACCATATCCCCTGAGCCACACGAGGGAATGGAATGCCCGGCCCTCCCTTTCTCAGAAGCCTGAATTTTCTGGAGAAGGCTTAGGGTGAGAAAGAGCCTCTGGCTTTCATCTCCCCTAACCCGCTGCCTGGGGAAAGCTGACTTCACTAAAGCTGGAGGGACTGGAGCTTGACTCCTGGGCTGACTAAGGCCCCACAGAAGCTCCAAGCTCCCGGAACTACAGCAGATGGCCTTGGGGAATCAGGCGTCACTTCCAAGCCTGTCTTCACGCTTTCCCTCCCCACAGTACACAGGGAACTCGGGAGGAGTCATCGTCACCATCATTACAGCCTCCACTGCGAAAACCCTTACTGCCATATCTGGCATTGTTCTGATGCCTATGTTAATCCACCTAATCTCTACCTTGTGCAACCTAATGAGGTAGATACTATCCTCATTTCAGAGGAAGAAATGAATGTGCAGACAGGTGACATCAGTCCAAGATAAAGCAGGAATAGATAGTGTCCTCTGAGGGTTTCACTGAAAAGAGCTTGAGAAAAGACTATTTTTTTTTTAAAAGATGGGGTTTCACCATGATGGTCAGGCTGGTCTTGAACTCCTGACCTCAGGTGATCCACCCACCTCAGCCTCCCAAAGTGCTAGGATTACAGGCGTGAGCCACCTTGCCTGGCGAGAAAAGACTATTTACAGAGATGGTGGTAAAGTCAAGGGGACCAGTCAGGGTTGGCCTGGGGACTAACTAATAGCAGCCATTCCCCCTCAGCCAGAAGAGGCAAGGAGAGACCAGTGTTCTAGAATGCAGGGAAAACCAGAGCCATGGAAAAGGCATGAATACCCTGAGCTTTATCTCCCCACCCTCCCTGCCCTCTGGTTTCCTACCTATGTCTCCCATTTGCCAAACTCAACTCAAAGCCTGAGGGCAAGAACACCCAGGAGTGTTCTCATGGAGATTAGCCTCCTGAGACAGAGCAGGAGAGAGATTGGATCTGGGGCAGATGGAGACTCCCACCCACCAGGTCCTGTGGCTGGGAAGGGCTTGTTTGGAACCCAGGTGATCTGCATTCAGAGCCCTTCTCTCCGAGATGCTGCAAAGTGCTTTCTGGGGAAGGGGTTGAGAAGGCTGCGGTACGGTGCAGGCTCTGCAGCACTGCTCTGTGTCTCTAGATGGGACTCTAGTTTCTCCTTTACAAAGAGGAGGTGGTCTCTCCTGGCACCCTCCACAGCCTAGGTGCCCAGACCAGACACAGCCTCTGTGTTTCCACTGCCAATCCTCCCTTACCTCAAACAAACCTGGCACCAAAGGCCAAAGCCCCGAGCATGGAGATGCTGAGTCCCTGAGGAGCCCATCCCCAGCTGCGGGGCGGACACACCCGCTCCCCTGCCCCCGTGGGACTCCGAGGTTCTGCCCTGGAAGCCTCCTTCCAGTCTCCCTGGCAGCCCCAGTGTCTCCATCTCCATCTCTCCTTTCTTTGCACTACCACATTCCCAGGGCTCATAGCTCAGGGGTCCTACCCCCAGAACAGGCTTCCTCCTCCCAGCAAGGAGATGCGAGGTTCTGCTTAGGCCAGCACCCTCACAAACTGTTCCTCAGGGGATCGGGGCTGTCTCTGGCCCCTGGGGTCTCTGTACTAGGTGGAGTAGTCCTCCTGCTGCCCTTCCCACCCCACCCAATTCTACCCCACCCACATTTTCCCAAGCCTAGAGGTGCCCCACCTAGGTTTTCAGGAAAACAAAATGAAGAGGAAAGAGAAAGGAAGGAGCTCATGACCAGAAATTAAGGAGGCCTGCCCTAGGGGAACACAAGCGGGACTGGGCTGGCAGAGAGTAGGTGGACGCAGAGATCAGCACTGAGTACACACAGAGGTGTGCTCAAGTACACTGAGAGACAGGCTCAGAGGTGTGCTCGGAGAAACATGCAGAGATGTGGTCCAAGGGTCACAGTCACAGGATGTTCACTTAGAGGTACACAGAGACCCAGACACAAGGCCAGATGAGGCGGTTCATGCCTGTAATCCCAGCACTTTGGGTGGCTAAGGGGAGTAGATCACCTAAGGTCAGGAGTTCAAGACCAGCCTGGTCAACATGGAGAAACTCTGTCTCTACTAAAAATACAAAAATGAGCTGAGTGTGTGGCATGCACCTGTAGTCCCAGCTACTCAGGAGACTGAGGCAGGAGAATTGCTTGAACCTGGGAGGTGGAGGTTGCAGTGAGCCAAGATTGTGCCATTGCACTCCAGCCTGGGTGGCACGAGTGAAACTCCATCTCAAAAAATAAAAAAGACCCAGACACACACAAAGAGTAGGCAGTGAGAGAGACTTGGAAAGAGACAGAGACATGGCTTGCCAGAAGCTTGGACCCGCAGACACATAACCAGATACACTGAAAGAAATACACAACCAGAAATACTGAGAAGTGCACTCTTGCTGGCCGGACGCGGTAGCTCACGCCTGTAATCCCAGCACTTTGAGAGACTGAGGCGGGTGGATCACTTAGGGTCAGGAGTTTAAGACCAGCCCGGCCAACATGGTGAAACCTCATCTCTACTAAACATACAAAAAATTAGCCAAGCATGGTGGCTCACACCTGTGGTCCTAGCTACTTAGGAGGCTGAGGCAGGAGAATCACTTGAACCCAGGTGGCAGAATTTGCAGTGAGTCAAGATCCTGCTACTACACTCCAGCCAGAGCAACAGGGAGAGACTTGGTCTCAGGAAAAAAAAAGTGCACACTTGCCCGTGTGCACACACACACTGAGGCAGGCACAGTAAGAAACAGGAACCAGGCTGGGCACGGTGGCTCACGCCTGTAATCCAAGCACTTTGGAGGCCAAGGCAGGCGGATCACCTAAGGTCAGGAGTTCAAGACCAGCCTGACCAACATGGTGAAACTCCGTCTTTAAAAAAAAAAAAAAAAAAAACAACAGGAACCAAGCTCAAGTTTCACAGAGCCTGATTTTAACCCAAGCAGATCCGAACTTGAAGGAAACATGGGTTCCTCCAAAGTGGGCTGTGAAGATGGCTCAGCACAGGAAGAAGGGACAGAGGTGAGGCGGGGGATTCTCCCTCCATGTCCTCCTCAGAAAATGGATTACATGGAATGGGAGAAGATACCTTCCTAAAGGAGATGAAGAGTTGTCTTGCTAGAACTTTCTGACAGCCAGAACTGCTGGTGGAAGGTACACCTGGAGGTGGGGTGAGGAGGTGGGGAGCTGCCTCCTACCCCCAGAGGGGTCGCACAGCCGCTGCATGGCTCACATTCCTATCAGCCCCTGCCCTGACCCACCGCTCCTGGTCCTGGTCGGGCCTTACCCTCCATCACGTGGCCTGACATTCCCTTGGTTGCGGCTGCATGCTTCTTTGCCCTGCACCCTGTGTGTGTGAGCCCCTCTTGTCTCCCCTCCATCTCTCCCAAGAGCCTTCTAAAGTCAGGACACAGCACACCATCACCCTCACACTTCCTCCCTCCCCTTTCTCAGGAATTTTAGAATCCGTGGAAGGAGTCTGAGGAGGAAGAGGATATTGAATTCAATGACCTTTTAAAAAAAAAACAGCCTTTAGCATCCTCCCTCCACTGCCTCCCCACCCCCATCTCTGGTTCTGCAGGAAAAATCATGAGGTGACATTTATTGAGGATTTACCATCTGCTGGTCACTGTGTTAAGTCCTTTTCATGAATCATCTTCCATTAACTCCTCAATATCCCCCAATTCTCAGATAAAGGAGGTTCAGGAAAAGAACATGACCACCCCAAGGGCACCCAGCTAGAGAGAGAATCCTAGCTGGGCCAGGAACTCAGGTTTTCCTACCCGTTAATTACTGCACCAAAAGGGTTGCCACCACCCCCTGGGCTGACCGGTCAGGGTCAGCAGCAGGATTTGAAAGAAATGGGTGACAGAAGGACATGGGGCATGCGGGGGAGGACAGCCAGGTGAGGGCAGCCCAGGTGGGACTGGGTGGCTGGAATGACACTCTGCAGCCATATTCCTCGCCCAAGGTTTGCCCTTCCTCCACCCAGGGCCTGGGAAGGGGACACTCCCTCTGGCTCAGGTTCCTCCAACATTCCAGACACGCCTCTTGGGAGCTGGGGACAAAGAAGGGATAGAAACCTAAAGTGGAATTGCCTTCTCCTCCCCTTACCTCCCCAGGCAGATTTTTGGCTGTGTGACCCTGTCTTTACCACCCACCCTCTCTGGGCCTTAGTCTTAGCTATGAAGGCTGGAGAGCAAAAGCTGGCTTAGCTTCTATAAACCACAATTCTGTCACACCCAGGGATCCTCTGGCTCCCATGGGGTTCACTCCAAGGAGGGATTAAGTAGGGGACACCTTCCCTTGTATTTCATGAAGTTTCCCTTGAAACTTGAGGAGGATCTAGTAAGGAAGAAGCAAATGAGAAAAGCTTCCTGGCTCGGGTGTGCTGAGCCCCTGGCTTTTCTGGGCAAGTCAGGGTACCAGAGTCAATCAGTCCAAGCCAGTGCCTTACTGGGCACAGAGGTGCCTCAGACTGAAGAAACGAAGCAGAGGGGGAGATGGGCATGAACGCCACTGTGGGTCTCGGTGCTTCGACAGCTGACTAGCTGTGGGTCTCAGTGACTTCGACAGCTGGAAGAGTGAGGCAGAGCAGGAATGGCTTCCTGGAGGAAGAGGCATTAAAGCAGATCATGCGGACTTTAATGAGCAAAGATGTGAGCTGGGACTTTGGAGCAAAGTCTGAAGATGATACAAAAACAGAGAAGCACACAAAGTAGGCTGAGGTGGATGGAACCGTGTGAGAGGAGGGGTAGGGCTGGAAGCCAGGGCCTGGAGGGCCTAAACGCCAGATGGAGGGTTGCAGATGGTCTCCAGATGGGTACAGAAAGCCATGGAAAGAGCCCCACTTTCAGCAGGTTTTTGTTTGTTTTGTTTTGTTTTTTGAGACGGAGTTTCACTCTTGTTACCCAGGCTGAAGTGCAATGGTGCAATCTCAGCTAGCTGCAACCTCTGCCTCCCAGGTTCAAGTAATTCTCCTGCCTCAGCCTCCCAAGTAGCTGAAAAACTACAGGCACTGGCCACCATGCCTGGCTAATTTTTTTTTTTTTTTTTTTGTATTTTTAGTAGAGATGGGGTTTTGCCAGGCTGGCCTTGAACTCCTGACCTCAGGTGATCCACTTGCCTCGGCCCCTCCAAGGTGCTGGGATTACAGGTATGAGCCACCACGCCCACCCTCTGCAGCAGTTTTGAAGAGATTCCTCTGATTGCTGTGTGGACTGACTGGGGCAGGCCTGGAAGCAGGGAGGCTGCCAGGGGGCTGTGGCCAAGGTCTGGGTGGAGGTTATGGAGCCAGAACAGCTGCAGGTGGTGGAGGACAATGTAGGTTCCCAGTCTGATGGGTCTCCTCCAGCAACCCAGAACTCACCACCTCCTCGGCAGCAGTTCTCCCCTTTGGACAGCTCTTCAGCAAGCTCCTCCTGGCATGGGGCTCAAGCCTGCCTGGGGTGATGTGTGGGTACAGGGATTGGGAAGAGGATTCCATTCATTATGCTGGGGGTACCCATGAGGAGGGAAGCTTGGGGGAAAGTTTGCAACTAGTGAGTTCAAACTGAGAGACCTGACGAAGAGGCTCTCTAACCTCTTTGTATGACCCCAGGGTAACCTGACCAGATCAGACACTCAGCCAGGCAGCCTGGGTCACTGTGGGCACGCTGAAGCTCCTTAACTGGCCCCAGAAAAGCAGCAGAGCAAGCAGATATTTGCAAAACTGGAGGTTTTAGGCATACATTTTATTATTTTTTAATATAAAAGATAAAAGAGTACATTGTTGAATAGAGGGTTAAAGGAGTGAAGACCCTTTCTAACATGGGGTCTCCCAACCCCGATCCCTAAGGTTGTAACATCTGCTACATACATTCAAAACAAAACAAAAGCAAACATGAAACTCATGACCTGGACTTCACCTCACCCTTCATGCCTGCATTATGACAGAAGCATGTCCCACAGCTCCTACTTAACTTATGTATATCCAGAGCTCCAAACCTGAGCTGGGGCCCCCTCCTCCCAGCCCTACCCACATCCACCCTACCTCACAAAAGCCCATAGAAGCCCCCACTTAGAAAAAAAGGCAGACACATACATACGCAGAAACACATCTATATCTGCAGATCCTCCATATGGAGCCCCTGAAACACACACACTCTGGCACTTTCCTCTCCTCGTGCACAGATGGACAGGCTGCCTTCCCTCGTCTCTGGGCTCCCCCAACAGCCAGAATCCCTTCCGACTGGTCCCTTGTCCTGAATAGCTGGGAAACCACACACACACATGCGCACACACACATACCTGCTGCCCATTCTCTCCCCTTGGAAGACAAAAGGATGTATTGACCCAACTTCAGGTTCCACCCCAGCTTAAAGGCAATGGCTTAAGGTGCTATCTGGGCAAGGTCCAGTGGAAATCCTGAAGAGGCTGTCTTGTGGGGTGAGGGTAGATAGGGAGCTTGGTAGGCTGGAACGGTGGATCGTGTAGGGGGCTTCTTGGGAGTGGCCCCTGGACAGTCAGTGGCTGCTCAAGGCTGGGGCCTCGGAGTGGGGAGAGGGTCCCTGCCCACTCAGATCTGCTCCTTGTGCTTCACATGGGCCAGCTTCACGTTCTCTTGCTCGGTGGAGGGTGGGGGCTGCTCCAGGTGGCAGCCAATCATGAGCTGGTACACGAAGACGCCAGCAATGGAGCCCAGGAGAGGGGACACGATGGGCACCCACCACCAATGCCGGCCGGTCCTGTGGGGACAGACACTTGTGGTCAAAGATGTTGGGGGCAGTGCAGAGGAGAGGCAGGCTGGGGCAAGTTGGGTGGGAGTTGTACTCACGTGAAGACTTCAGAGCCCCAGCCCGCAAGAGCGGTAAAAAGGCGGGGGCCAAAGTCCCGGGCAGGGTTGACGGCATAGCCAGAGTTGAAGCCCATGGAGGTGCCGATGACCAGGACCACCAGGCCCACAGTGAAGGCCTCCAGGCCTCGGGGTACAGGGTTGTTGTAGGGGTCGACGATGGCCAGCACACACACGATGAGGGAGGCCGTGCCTATGAACTGGGGATTGGGGAGAACGGGGTAAGCAGCAGCTCCCTCCCTTTCTCTGATCCCTCCTTCCGTCCCCTGCCTTCCCTCTAGCTCTTAGACTCTCATCAGCGCCTGCCCATGCTCTGCTCCTGAAAGCAATGGTGCTGGAATATCTGTGTGCATGAGAACCCGCTGGAAAGCCACGTTTTGTAAGTACCTGCCACATGTCCTGATAGGTGTTACCCCACAGATTAAGAAACCCTGTTACAGTGAAGAAGTCCTGTCCCCCAGCCAGCCCATGAGCTACCAAGGCAGCTCGGTCCCCTCCCTGTGTTCCCCTCAGATATCTCCAGCCCATACCTGGTCAAAGAAGCCATTGATCATATCTAAGTGTCCAGAGGGGTAAGTAGCAAAGATGCCAGCTGTGCCATTGGGGCCCGAAACAAAAAGCTGGTTGTCGGCAAAACTCCAGATTGCATCTGGTGACAGATTAGACCCAGAGTGAGTTGGGGGAGAGGCCTGAGCCCAGCTTCCCCTCTCGGGTGGGCCCTCTCCACCTTCCCAGGGGTTATGGGTAAGTGTCAATACTGCTGTATTGCAGTGGGTAGAGGGGGTGGCATGGGGTGGGGTGGAGGGCCTGAGACTCTGTTGTTGCCCAACTTGTTTCTTTCCCCTCGTGCCCCCCACCTTGGCCCCGTGCGTGAATGAGTGAGTCATGAGCCTGGGGCCTGGGCAGGCCCTAGCCGTCTGTCACCAAAAGGCCCAGTGCCAGCAGGTCCTGAACAGAGGGAGGGGGTAGAAGAGGAGGACAGGGTGGGAATGCTTACCATAATACAGCCCAAAAACAATTCCAGCACCCAAGAAGGCTCCCAGCGTCTGTGCCAGGGTGTAGATGGGCAGTTTGATCCAGGGCTCACGAGCCAGGAAGCACATGGCAAAGGTCACGGCAGGGTTCAGGTGGGCCCCTGGGCAGAGGGGACATGGGACCTGTTAGCTGCAGCCTGCCACAGTTGGGAGGCTAGAGTCCCCTGAGAAGGGGTGCAGAGAGGGGTTTCTTGCACAGGATGACAGTTGGTCTATGTAACAGGCCAACTGATAATCACTGATTCCAAGGTGAGAGTTGAAGGTTCTAAGCGTCAAGTTTCTTTTCCACCCTTCTTTCCCAAGGGACCAAAGCAGAGGCCACAGCTATGACCTGCCCTTAGGAATGCCAGGACACCTAGTGGGAATGCTATTGAGGGCCAAGGGCTAGGGGCAGGGTTAAGACCTTACCAGAGACCTGGCCAGCGATGAGGATGCCCAGGGTGACAGCAAAGCCAAAGGCCAGGTTGATGGTGAGGAAACCACCGTGGGTGCCCCGGCTGAGCACAACCTGGGCCACAGAGCCACAGCCAAACATCTGTCAGGAAGAAGAACAAGGCAGGGAGGGTGAGCCAGAAGGAAGGGGTGAAGCCAGCAACCTGCCCACCCGCCATCACTGGGAAGACTAAAGCCCTTCCTGGAACCCAACCCAAACCCCTTCGGCTGCAATTGCACTCTCCAGAAAAAGGACACCTGCCTTCCCACCCCCACTGTCCCAACCCTAATGTAAGAGGCCGTTATGGAAAGGGCTAGAAGCAGGGCCTGTGACTGAGACCCCAAAAGATGACTGAACCATCTTCACTTATTTTTCTTGAATCCCAGCAGGAGTAGGTGTCAGGAAATAGCTTTCACCTTAGCACAGTTTATCCACAGCCCTTCAGGCCTGGACCATAGAGGTGAGAAGCCTCTCACTCATCCCCTAGCTGCCCCAAAGAAAAGCTCATGTGGGCCGCACACAGTGGCTTACACCTGTAATCCCAGCACTTTGCGAGGCCGAGGCAGAGGGATCACCTGAGCTCGGGAGTTCAAGACCAGCCTGACCAACATGGAGAAATCCCATCTCTACTAAAAAGACAAAAATTAGCCAGGCATGGTGGCAGGCGCCTGTAATCTCAGCTTCTCGAGAGGCTGAGGCAGGAGAATCACTTGAACCCGGGGAGCAGAGGTTGCAATGAGCCAAGATCACGCCATTGCACTCCAACCTGGGTGACAGAGCAGGACTCCATCTCAAAAAAAAAAAAAAAAGAGTTAAAAGCTCATGTGGTGGTGCTGGTGGCAATAGGGGGCACAAATAAATAGGGAGGAGACCAGAAGTTAGGTTGAATCCACTGCTCCTGAATCCAGGAGGACAGAGCCCCAGCCCTCGCCATATCCTCCTCTCAGCACCCTCCTCTTCTTTTGCCTGTCCCTGTCCCAGCACCTCCTCTCTCCACCCACGACCTCTCTGCTCTCAGGGGTCCAGATTCCCCAGTCAGTTCTGGAGGTCCTACAAACAGGGATCTGAATGGCTCCTCTCACTATTCCCAGTCCGGGACCCAGGGCCATAGAAATGAAGAGACTGGTTCTAAACTTTCTGCCAAGAATGGGAGAACTAAAAGAGACTAAGGGCCCTGGTGTTCTGCAAATATAGAACATAATAGAGCCAGCTGCGGTAGCTCACACCTGTAATCCCAGCATGGGAGAATCACTTGAACCCAGGAGTTTGAGACCAGCCTGGGCAACATAGTCAGACCCTATCTCTGTTTTTTTTTGTTTGTTTGTTTTGTTTTGTTTTGAGACGAAGTTTTGCTCTTGTTGCCCAGGGTGGAGTGCAGTGGTGTGATCTCGGCTCACCGCAACCTCTGCGTCCTGGGTTCAAGTGATTCTCCCACCTCAGCCTCCTGAGCAGCTGGGATTACAGGCATGCACCACCATGCCTGGCTAATTTTGTATTTTTAGTAGAGACGAGGTTTCTCCATGTTGGTCAGGCTGGTCTTGAACTCCCGACCTCAGGTGATCTGCCTGCCTTGGCCTCCCAAAGTGCTGGGATTACAGGCATGAGCCACTGTGCCCAGCCTTGTCTCTATTTAAAAAAGAAAAAGAACGTACTATGTCTGTTCTCTTTGTTCAAGCCTGAAAATACTTCTGCAGCAGCTGTGAAGAGTTGTTGCCCTGAGCACCCTGAGTGTCCCTCAAAGCTGCTCCAATGCCTTCCCCAGGTCTCCTCTCCCACCTGCTCATAGCTAAAGGTTTTATGCCCACAGAGCAGGCAGTTTCCAGGACCTGTGCTAAGGGCCCTGTTTATTCTGACGGGTCAGTGCCTATTGTACTAGATTGTTAAGCATTTTGATTATCATCCCAGAAAGACCAAGAGGTAATGAAGAACCCAGCAGCAATGACATGGGGCAAAGGTGTGCAGGCCAGTGAGAGCAAAGATCAGAGACTGCAGGTGTATGTGTGAGGAGGGGTGGTGGGAGACAGGTATGTGGGGGTCTGGGGTGCCCTGCCCTGCTTGGCAAGCCCTGGCCTCAGCTCTTACCTGCCAGAGGCTCAGACTTGGCTCCATCCCAGGAGGCCTTGGAGGGAGGAGCAGTCAGAGCCAGTTCCACCACCTTGGAGCTAATCTTCCTCTTCCTCTCCCACCCCCCTGCCCCAAGTTCTTGGCCAGCACCTGCCCCCTGCCCTTGCACCAGGTATCTCAGAGAAAGGGGCTTTCTTCACTCCAAAGCCAACCCTGACTCTGCCACTGCAAGCCTAGGTTCCCAACACACAGGTGTCCAGGCAGGCACTCACCCACCACACAGGGACCCCCAGGACTGGCCCCTTCGGTTCATGCAGTCCTTGAAGTTCTGCTTCTCACTGATATCCAATACCTCACATCCATCTGAGCCTGCCAGCCTTCTCCACAAATTTAACACCCTTCTTTTGTGGTCTGGGATAAGCCTGATGATCCTGGGGCTCAGTGGGAGGACTAACTGCTCCTTTGTGGGAAAGTGAACTGAGACTTGGGAGGGAATGAGGAGGCCCCTCTAGGAAACTAGAAGACACCATTGTCCCCTGGCCTGGCTGCTGTAAAACAGGTGGCTGGACTCAGGAGTCAGATAGGAGTGGGGGCTCCAAGGCAAGAGGGTGATAAGGCCACCTCCCATTGCCTTCTTGGCACAGGAGAGAGGGGGTAGGTCTGGCTGATAGGACTACTCATCTTATGGTAGGCTGTGGTTAAAATGTCCCCCAATGGCTTCCTGACTTCTATTCTCAGAAGCCAGAAGCGGGTCTCAGCTGTCCTCTGCCCACAGATCCTGCTCCTCCCCAATTTGGGGAGCCCTACTTGCCCTTAGTTAAGCGTCCTAGTCCACAGCAGGCCAGCTGCTCTGTACTACCTAGGGCTGGGGCAGGAACAGAGTAACCCACCCACTGCAATGTAGAGGCTGAACCCAGAGGAAAGCAGGTGTAACCACATGAGCGGCTGAAAATCAGCAAGTAACTGGGACAGGAAATAAAACCATAATTGGTGTGTCTGCCAGACCTAAGAAGTGCAAACAGAGCCACGCAGAACAAAACCAGGGTGAAACGGATGTCACCAAGGAGTAACTAGGACTGAGGAGTAACCCAGCCAGGGAAATAACTCACTCAGAGAACCCACAGAGTAACCAAGAAGCCAGGGAATAACCAATGTTTGCAGCCTTCTGCACAGACTCTGACAGCATCTGTCTGGGTAACAGAAAGGGTCTGGGGGTCGCTCAGCAGCAGCGGAGCAACTTTAGACACCTGTCCTCTGTGTCTGGGCCTAGCTTCCTCCCACCCTCCTACCATCAGGATCTGCCTGCCTTCCCACTTTGCTGTTTGCAGCCCATGTGGCCTCCGCCCTCTGCCCCGGCCGGTGGCAAACTGTCCTCACTCACTGCAACTTTTGGACTTTTTGAGGCTTAATTATTCATTAGAGGCCAGACACCCAGGACCCAAATAACCTAATAATGGCTCATTTGCCTCTACCCCTCCCCTGTCTCTGGGGGCTGGGACTCTGGGAACCTGGAGGGCTGTGGGAGGCTGGAGAAGTGGCTGGCAGTCCCAGACTGTCCCCAGCCTGTGGGCTGAGTCACTTGTGGGAGGGTAAGCGATCAGCGCTGTCACTGGGGAGTAACAGCTGTCATTCTGGCAAGAATCGGAGCTGTCAGAGATGGGGTTAGAACCATGGGGAAGAGGACTTTGGAAGTCAGCCTGACCCTCCGGGGTTTAGCGTGGGGGTCAGAGTTGGGGAGGTGGGTCCAGGCTACCTTGGAAAGCACAGTCCCTTTGGGGAAGTGAGGGTTTGGGGAGTGCAAGGGCTGGAGAGAAAAGGGCTTCCTTGGCTCCCTCTACTTACCACGAGGATGAGGGTCCCCAGGCACTCGGCCAGCGCCTGACGGAGCAGCCGGTAGCGGATGTGGAGCATCTCCCCGCAGCGGGACACCAGCTCCTTCTGTCGACCCATGGCGGGGCAGGCGGCGGCGCTGTCGGGCGGGCACGGGCAGCGGGAGGCACCGGGCGCAGCGAGCAGCGGCCTCCAGCGCAGGTGGCGCCCTTTATAGCAGCGCGGGAGACCCGGGCCCCGCCCGCCCTGCAGCCCCGCCCTGCAGCCCTGGAGCGCGGAGGAGTGGGCGTCCCCGCGACCCCGCCCCACCTCGGCTGAGAGGCTGGGGCGGAGGCCAGGTTGGGGGAGCTGGCGAGGAAGGTGGCAGGGGGTGGCGGGTGCGGGCCTGGAGTGTAAGGAGCTTTGAGGGAGGAGTGGACCCTCTTAGGATCCTTAGGGGCACTTAGGGGAGGGGGCGTCATGGGGGCTGAGAGGCTTAGGCAGATGTGAGAGCCAATGGTGGGGATATAGGCAGGGTTCAGGGCCATGGCTGGGGAGGAGGCAGCTGTCATAGAGACCACCTGGGCCCTGTGATCACCCCACCTCCTTGAGGGTGGGAGGAGACCTGTCAGAGAGGAACTGGCCCCATCTCTCCAGGATGACTAGACCCAACAGGTCCTCAATTCGGGGCAGGAGGGAGGGGGCTGGGGGCCCCAACTGAGAAGAGACCCTGTCTCTTCTGTGAGGACAGATAGGCATGGACCCTTCAAGGGGACAGCTTGTGTCAGGGAGGCAGCAGTCCAGACCCAGCTGGGCACACAGATGCATGTGCTGAGTTCCAGCCAGCCTTCATGGGCCCTTCTCCTTGTGCTGTGAGCACCTGGTGTGTGGCATGTCCTGGCCAGCTATGTCCACCGCTGTGGCCACACATGGTGGATGTCCTGTGTGCCTGATCATATGGCTAGGCATTCCTCGTGGCTGTGCACATGCCTGTTGAACATGGCTGGGTTACCTGAGCTGGTCACACATGTACCTGCATGCATTGCTGTCATGGCTCCAGAGGCTGAGCTGCAGCTGCCCTGACATGCCACATGCCACATGCTTGCCAGCAGGGTGAGTCCCAGCTGTTTTTAACCCTCTCCTTTCCCATCTGGCTTATCCCTGGCCAAGGAAAAGTTGTTTGTTTGTTTTTTGAGATGCAGTCTCGCTCTGTCGCCTAGGCTGGAGTGCAATGGCCCAATCTGGGCTCACTGCAACCTCCACCTCCCAGGTTCAAGTAATTCTTCTGCCTCAGCCTCCCAAGTAGCTGGGATAACAGGCACACACCACCATGCCCAGCTAATGTTTGCATTTTTAGTGGAGACAGGGTTTCACCCTGTTGACCAGGCTGGGTTCAAACTCCTGACCTCAAGTTATCTACCCACCTCTGCCTCCCAAAGTGCTGGGATTACAGGTGTGAGCCACTCCACCTGGGAGTGCACTGCACCTGTCTCTTTAAACAAACTTAATTGTAGGGGAGTCAGCCACATCTGAGGGGGACCATGGGAAAATCTTGCACTCGTTCTCTCTCTCTCTCTGCTCTCTCTCTCTCTCTCTCTCAAGAGATAGGGTCTTGCTCTATCACCCAGGCTGTGGTGCAATCATAGCTCACTGCAGCCTTGAACTCCTGGGCTCAAGCAATCCTCCTACCTCAGCCTCCAGACTGTGTTACCATGATACTTAGCTAATTTTAAAAAATTTATTGTAAAAACAAGGTCTTGCTATGTTGCCCAGGTTAGTCTCAAACTCCTGGCTTTAAGCGATCCTCCCACCTCAGCCTCCCCAAGTGCCACCTTGCCCTCTATGCTGCTTTTAACAAGAAAACATCTGGTGGCCTGGGAACAAAGAACATGCCCTCACACCAGGCTTCTATGGCAGCATTGCCAGAGGAGATCAAATAAATCATTTTCCAGAGGGACTTAATCCAAGTGAGCTAATGATCCTGAGGACTTGTCCCTTGAGGAATGGCTATGGGAAATAAGGGCTCCCGGTCAAGCATGGTGGCTCACACCTGTAATCCCAGCACTTTGAGAGGCCAAGGCAGTGGATCACCTGAGGTCAGGAGTTCAAGACCAGCCTGACTAACATGATGAAATCCCATCTCTACTAAAAATGCAACAAATTAGCCGGGCGTGGTGGCAGACACCTGTAATCCCAGCTATTCAGGAGGCTGAGGCAGGAGAATAGCTTGAACCCGGAAGGTGGAGGTTTCAGTGAGATCACACTACCTGAGTTCAAGCAATTCTCCTGCCTCAGCTTCCTGAGTAGCTGGGATTACAGGCATCCACCACCACGCTCGGCCAGTTTTGTGTGTGTGTGTATTTTTTTTTTATTTTTTTATTTTTTTTTTGGTAGAGACAGGGTTTCACTATGTTGGCCAGGCTGGTCTCAAACTCCTGACCTCAGATGATCCACCCATCTCTGCCTCCCAAAGTGCTGGGATTACAAGCATGAGCCACTGCACCCAGCCTAAATAGGCATATTAAGAGAGAAAAGAAAAGAAATAAAGGCTCCCAGTCCAGAGGTGGTTCATGCCCAAGGAGATGGGTTTAGCAATATACCTAAAGTAGATTCGCATACATACAGGCACTTGTGCATACACACACACAAATACACAGACACACGCACACACCCTGTGGCTTGCAGTTACACACTTGCCTATCGACAATGAGCTCTGCTCCATGCTCAGGGATCCCGTTCACATGAGAGCCTCAACATGGGCTCACACATACATAGAACCTCCACACAAGGATTCTAATGACCCTTGACCCAGAAACATACACCCCACCCTCCAGGTCTCCCTGGGCTGGGAGGCTCCATGGTGAATCAGGGAGCCATCACTGAGTACCTGCCCGCTGGCCCCACTGCCAGCCTGTGACTCAAGACAGAACCATAGACTCCTGGTGCCAAAGCCCAGATCACAGGCTATCAGAGTGGCAGAGCACCCCTGCCATGCTGCCCCCTATTCTCCCCACTCTATAATATGCTTCCAGCCCATCCTTGTCTCGAGTGGAGCTGCAAAGGCAGCACGGGGCAGAAACTGGCAACGGACTCCTCAACACTGAAAGAAAATGGAGAACCCCAGCCCACAGCACCCCATCCTCATCCTGTCCCATCCTGGGCCTGCTGGCATTCAAATCTAGCCTGGGAACCAGAACAGGGAAGAAAAACAGGGACAGCTCTTCCACCAGCAGGCACAAGCAAGGCTCCTACACACACTTCTAATTTTTCTTTCTTTTCCTCTTCCCTTATAAAAGCAACCTGCAGCCGGGCACCATGGCTCATCCCTGTAATGCCAGCAGATCACTTTAGGAAAGGAGTTCAAGACCAGCCTGGACAACATGGTGAAACCCCGTCTCTACTAAAAATACAAAATTTAGCCAGGCGTGGTGGCATGTAGCTGTAATCCCAGCTACTTGGGAGGCTGAAGTAGGAGAATCGCTTGAACCTGGGCAGGAGAGGTTGCAGTGAGCCAAGATTGCGCCATTCCACTCCAGTCTGGGCAACAAGAGCGAAACTCTGTCTCAAAAAAAAAAAAAAAAAAAAGCCAGGCATAATGGTAGGAAAAAAAAATTAGCTGGGCATGGTGGCAGGCTGAGGCAGGAGAATCTCTTGAGCCCAGGAGGCAGTGGTTGCAGTGAGCAGAGATCATACCACTGCACTCCAGCCTGGGCAACAGAGCAAGACTCTGTCTCAAAAAGCAAACAAACAAACAAAAAGCTACCTGCACACGCATCTGTCTGCATTCACCTCACATGGGTTTTCTCATGGGCTGCACCAGGAAGGAGCTAGTCACACACACAACTGTGGATTTGTATGTCTTATTCATGTCCAGAAGCATTTATTTACACATATGCAGCTACATGTACTCACCCATATATGCATGCATGTATGTGCCTATCTATTATCCTGACCGCAGTTCACCATAGAGCATCTTTGCGATACCCTCCAGTCAATGCAGCCACATGCCAAGGCAGTTGGTTTAGTTACTGGAACAAGGGCTGGGTCTCAATGCCCTTGTTCTGTTCCCCCCGCCCCCTCCATCAGGGCCCAACTTTCAGGACCATGACTCTGTGAACTCCCACCAAACTCATTCATGTCCACAGCTCATGTGTATACACATGTTCATACATATACATACACACACACATTGGAATGGCTAGAATTGGAGCTGAGAAGATAGGAGTAGGTCTTCTTGCTTCTTAGTGAATGTGAGAGGACTCTAGCTGGAGGGAGGGGAAGGATGCAATACCTTCCAAGGGCCCCTTATTCCTGTCAGCCCTACTTGGGTCACCTGGCATGGAAAGGGGTCAGGATCTGAGGATGCCTGTGCAGAAGCATCGGGCTAGCCTGAGTTGGGAGCGGGCAGAAGCCCACTGCTTCATCGTGCGACCCAGGAGCAGCATTCCCATTGTGGTCAATGCGGTTGGCGCCCCCTAGAGCTGAAGGCGGAAGAAAGCATGGCCCCACAGAGAAGAGATTGAGCTTGGTGAGCAGTCCTCTGAGTCACTGCTTTCCCAGAGTCCTCTGGCTTCCTCTTGTGCTTTGGGAAGGAAAGCCGGGGTGCAGTCTGGGAGCCAGCCCTCCTGGGTGCTCTGGGAGGAGGTAGATGAAGAGGTTCTTCCTCCTCCCAGGGCACATCTTGAGCAAGGCCTGTGTCTCACCTGGGCGGGAGGGCTGAGCCAGGGAAGGGGCCTGAACAGCCCATCCACCCCGTGGGAGGCCATGACTGGGTTAAGGTCAGAGCTGGAAGAGTGGGTTCCCAGGCAAGGGAAGGGCTAAACATGCAAGTCCCAGCCTGCTGGACCAGAGGGGCTGGCTGGGGCCCTTTAACGGGTGGGAGTGCCACACCTTTCATTTCCTGACCCCAAACTCTTTCTGCCTGAATGGGAGCAGCCTGAACCAGCAAAGAAAGAGACCTGGGCCTTCCTTGCTGTTAGTGAGTCAGAGGTGGGGGTGGAGACATAGAAAGCTACTCACTCTAGAGAACCCCCAAACCCCTAACCTCTTCCAGGGTATCACAGTGGGGTGGGGGAGGGGCAGAGCAAAGCATACATGTGGACATATTCTCGTTT
The DNA here is from genome assembly GCA_963573385.1 of Cacajao melanocephalus. Lineage (NCBI taxonomy): Eukaryota > Metazoa > Chordata > Mammalia > Primates > Pitheciidae > Cacajao > Cacajao melanocephalus. The sequence goes on from CAUYLG010070287.1 coordinate 105,287, forward strand.
AGAAAGCACTTCCTCCCACTTTGCAAAACAACTCCCAGAAGTGGGTGTATTTTTCCCATTTCACAGACGACAAAACCGAGATTTAGAGAGAAACTGAGTGACCACCTGCTAAGGTCACTCAGCCACTGAGTGCTGAGCCAGGATTCAAACCCCATGGGGATGGGAAAAACAGACGAAGAGGTCAGGGAGACCAGGGAGCCTGAGACAGGGGGAGCAGGGAGCCCCGGCACAGAACCCCACTGAGTCCCTCCATGCTCAATCCCGCTTTCCAGAGAGGCCACTGTTGAACACTCTTCCTGCTTCTAGGGTTCAAGGGTGGGGGGGGCTGGCTGTGAACTGGAATCAGGAGTGGAGAGCGGAGGTGAATCGCTCTATTCTGAGCATCCCCAGACTCCTCCTCCTGCGCCAACACAGCTACCCCCATCTTTAGACAAGTGACCTGGGGGAGAGACCCTGAATACAACTACTCCAGCTTGGCCTTGAGAAAAATCAACCTTTGACCCATATCCTAGGGACTCTGGGTTCACAGCCTGGTGTCCCTGACCTGCCCTCAGCAGCCTTCGAGGGCTCAGGACAGCTGAGGGTCATGTTGAGACAGCAGAGCGATAGGAAGGAGGCTTAGACCTAGAAGTTGAGGAAGGGTGCAGAGTCCTAGGGACTAGGCTGATGAGGACACAGCTCTCTTGCACACCCAGAATTGAGCTCCAGGCTTGTCTTGGCCACTGAACCATCAGGTCACCTAAACGGCTCTCTTCCCCCACCCCTGCAGAGTCTCTCTCAGCGTATTCATCTGTCATCTGGAGGTTTCAGTTGAAGGGGGCCTCACCTCCCTGGCCTTTGTAAGAATCAAAGAGATTATAGATGTTTCAGGTTTTGAAAACTGTACTACATAGCCAACAAAGAAAGAAAGGTTTGTGGCCGGGCGTAGTGGCTCATGCCTGTAATTCCAGCACTTTGGGAGGCCGAGGCAGGTGGATCACCTGAGGTCAGGAGTTCAAGACCAGCCTGGCCAACATGGCGAAACCCCATCTCTACTAAAAATACAAAAATTAGCCAGGCGTGATGATGCACATCTGTGATCCCAGCTACTCGGGAGGCTGAGGCAGGAGAATCACTTGAGCCCAGGAGGTGGAAGCTGCAGTGAGCCAAGATCGTGCCACTGCACTCCAGCCTGGGCAACAGAGCGAAACTCTATCTCAAAAAAAAAGAAAAATAGAAAAGTTTGTGTCAAAAGCTGTCCGTTTAATCACAGCCACATTTCCTCACTTGTGAATATCCGTGTGCATCCACACACGTTTAGCTATGTGTGCCTGCGTGTGTCCATGAGGCCTCATGTGTGCAACTCCTTGTGTGCCCATGTCTAGGCCAGGCTGTGGGTCTGGGTCATGTGTTTATAAAAACCAGAGATAGGAGATGGGGATCTGTTGAAAGGTCTAGAGATAAGCTGCTGGACATTTGGGCCTGCCCCATGCCAGCCTCAGGGGGAAGGGAGTTAGTGACATGGAGTTGGCATAGACCAGTCATCACTGTGACAGGCCTAGGGGGTCTGGGGGGCTCTGGTTCATACCTCAGGAACTGGATGCCTGGAGCCTCTAGGTTTTCTGATTTCCCATCTCCATCCTCACTGGTAGGAAAGCTTCTAGAACCAGGAGAGGGTTGCTTAAGAGGATGAGGGGTCAGGACCAGAGATCAAGGAGGAAAAGAAAGCTCACAGGCTTCCTAGGTAGCCTAAACCAGGGCCCAGCATTAGCCTGGCCGCTGCAGCCAGGAAGGGTGCATGGAGCATCATTTGGGCTGGGCCAATCAGAGGGCTTACTAGAGGAAGAAACATTTGGCTGGGGATTTTATGGAGGGTTTTCCAGGTGAGAGACTATAGGGCCAGGCTCTAGCAGGGCTGCCTGCCTGCCTGGGAAGGATGAGATCAGCAGCAAGTAGGCTAGGAAAGGACTCAGGTAGTGTGTGAAGAGCCTTGGGTTCCATACTGACGGCTGGAAGCTTACCCAGGGCCAAGGGGTATTTGAGCTTAGATTTTTTTTTTTTTTTTTTGAGACGATGTCTCACTCTGTCGCCCAACCTGGAGTGCAGTGGCACAATCTCTGCTCACTGAAACCTCTGACTCCCGGGTTCAAGTGACTCTCCTGGCTTAGCCTCCTGAATAGCTGGGATTACAGGAGTGTGCCACCACACCCAGCTAATTTTTGTATTTTCAATACAGATGGGGTTTGTCAGGCTGGTCTCAAACTCCTGACCTCGTGATCCACCTGCCTCGGCCTCCCAAAGTGCTGGGATTACAGGCATGAGCCACTGTGCCTGGCCAGAGCTTAGATATTCTTTAAACCCTGAAGCTCTGAGGAAGCCTTTACAGGGACTGCTGCAGCTGGAGGTGGGGAGAAAGAAGCCAAGGGGGCAGAGCCCTGGCCCCCACCTCCTGCTTCAACTGAAACATCTTAACCATTTTACATTAGGGTTCTTTTTTTTTTTTTTTTTTTTTTGAGACAGAGTTTCACTTTTGTTACCCAGGCTGGAGTACAATGACACAATCTCAGCTTACTGCAACCTCCACCTCCCGGGTTCAAGCGATTCTCCTGCCTCAGCCTCCCAAGTAGCTGGGATTACAGGCATGCGCCACCACACCTGTCTAATTTTGTATTTTTAGTAGAGACAGGGTTTCACCATCTTGGTCAGGCTGGTCTCAAATTCCTGACCTCTGGTGATCCGCCTGCCTCAGTCTCCCAAAGTGCTGGGAATACAGGCGTGAGCCACTGCGCCCAGTCTCACATCAGGATTCTGAACAAGATTACAATCGATAAATGTGCCACCACTAAGAACAATGGCTAATGAGAACCCTGAAGGTTTTAAGCAGGGGAGTGACAGGGTCTCTATCTGCCATTTAGAAGGACCCTTCCAGCTGCTGAGTGGAAGACCGGTTGGAAGAGAGAGACAGGCTGGAGGCCTGGGAGGAGGCAGCAAGGCCAGATGCCAGGTGGAGGGAGAAGGGTTTAGAAGGCAGAGTGAGGAGGGCAAGTTGGCAAGCAGCTGAAGAAATTAAAGAGGGGCAGAATTGGGTGGACAGGAACCTGAGGTGGGGGCCAAGGGGCCAGTAGGACAATGGGTCTCCAAAAGGCCTGTGGTCTTAGTGCAGGGGGTGAGGGTGAAGGGTGGGGAGGAGGTGGCAGGAGGAGGCTATACATTTGTCAAACCAGAAAGATGATGGGTGTGCATGAGCCCCAGTACACTACTCTCAGGCCATTGCAGCCTGCTGGCTAATTATAGGGGAACCACTAGCAACCCCCCACCCAGGGGAGAGGAGTCAGGGGAAGAATCCAGGGGAGGGAGCAGGCCGCAGCAAGAGATTCCAAAGTCAGACTTCAAGAATGACTTCCTGAGAGTTTCGAGACCAGGGGTCAGTGAGAACTGGGCTCCAGAGAGATCCCATAGGTTGGGAGATGGGGGTGGGGGCATTGTGGAGGGAGACTGGGGAAAGGCCAGGATGCCATAACTATCTTTTTCATCCAAACTGTTGGTCATCAAGTGGAACTGAGGCTGGCTCTCAGTGCTTCCTTGTCCCTTCAGGCAGGGCCCAACGTTGGCCTCTTCAGTCCTTAGGACACCCGAGCCCTGTTCTGTGGAGGTTTCCAATCTGGGAGAATAGCTGGGTCCTGCTTTTGAGCTCCCAGGCCAGGGAACAGAGACTTTTTTTTTTTTTTTTTTTAGACCAAGTATCGCTCTTTCACCAGGCTGGAGTGGAATGCTGCAATCTTGGCTCACTGCAACCTCCGCCTCCTGGGTTCAAGTGATTCTCCTGCCTCAGCCTCCTGAGTAGCTGGGACTACAGGTGTGCGCCACCACGCCCAGCCAATTTTCGTATTTTTGTAGAGATGGGGTTTCACCATGTTGGTCAGAGGGTCTTGATCTCGTGATCCGCCCACCTCAGCCTCCCAAAGTGCTGGGATTACAAGCATGAGCCACCATGCCCAGCCAGGGAACAGAGGAGATTTAGACTTGAGCTGAGGTTGACCAGAATGCTCATACACCCCTCTCCCCACAAAACTGCACTCCCCCAATCCTTCACCCTGCTCCTCTGGGTTGCTGATAAAAGCTGCATTCAAAAGCCTTGGGCAGGCTGGGCTCGCTGGCTCATGCCTATAATCCATGCACTTTGGGAGGCCGAGGTGGGTGGATCACAAGATCAGGAGTTCGAGATCAGCCTGGCCAGAGTGGTGAAACCCCATGTCTATTAAAAAAAAAAAAAAAAAAGCAAGCAAGCCTTGGGCAGGCCAGAGGCAGTGGCTCACACCTGTAATCCATGAACTTTGGGAGGCCAAGACAGGTGGATCACCTGAGGTCAGGAGTTTAAGACCAGCCTGGCCAACATGGTAAAACCCCCTTCTCTATAAAAATACAAAAATTAGCCAGGCATGATGGCAGGTGCCTGTAATCCCAGCTACTTAAGAGGCTGAGGTAGGGGAATCCTTTGAACCTAGAAGGCAGAGGTTGTAGTGAACTGAGATTGCACTACTGCACTCCAGCCTGGGCCTCTCAAAAGAAAAAAAAAAAGCCTTGAAGCCTTGGGAAGAAGGAGAGGGGGTTGGGCTGGCAAGCAGCCCAGAACAGGTGAGGCTCTTGGCTTTTCCCTCCTCCCCTGCCCCATGGAAGAGATCTGCAGCTCATGCCTCTCTAGTCCTTTCTTCCTTCACACCCCACCCCTTGGCCCCAGGAAAGCCAGGTTCAGCAGCAGGTGACTTGCCTGGAGCCAGGACACCTAGAATCTCAGTAGCTGTACCCCTCAAGTTTCTGTGTGACCCTAGACAAGTTCCTACACCTCTCGGCCTGATATCAACCAGGAAATTATCCTCCCCACTCATTTCTGAAGTAGAAGAGGAAGTCTTCCTCTGGTTTGAAACACCCTTCTTCTTGGTCCCCCTTAGTTCCCTGGGGCAGTGTGAGATGCCTCCTTCTCCTCCCTCTCAGGGACAGATGAGCAGATTGGCCTTTCCTGTGGAGGGTAGGGGTGACTCAACATGCCCCAGGCTTCCCCTCGCCCTTATCACTCACCTGGATTAATCTGTGACTCATAAAACAAGTACCGGATGTTGGGGGGTTACCTGTGAACTTGGGGGAGGGAGTTGGCTAGCCCCCATGTGACAGGGACTGAGCAGCCCTGAGGACTCATTGACTGTAATATGCTATGCGGACCCTTTAGGCTTTTGGGTCTTGCTCTTTTCACTCAAAGTATGGAGCTGGGCAAAGGAAAATAGGGTCTTCAGCTAACAGGATTCTGGGGTAGAGGAGGTTGTCAGATACCACAGCCAGAAAGGAGGACCCTTGTTGGGTTCACTAAGTAGAACTACATAGAAAGGCTTAGATCAGTGAGAACAGGGAGAAACTATATTCTAGCACTTTGGGAGACCAAGACTGGAGGATCACTTGAGACCGGGAGTTTGAAACCAGCCTGGACAACATAGTGAGATCACTGTCTCAAAAAAAATAAAAAAAGCTGGGAGTGATGGCTCATGCCTGATCCTAGCACTTTGGAAGGCCAAGACAGCCAGATCACTTGAGGTCAGGAGTTTGAGACTACCCTGGTCAACATGAGGAGACCCTATCTCTACTAAAAATACAAAAAATTAGCCAGGGGTGGTGGCAGACACCTATAATCCCAGCTACTCAGGACACTGAGGCACGAGAATCACTTGAACCTGGGAGGCGGAGGTTGCAGTGAGCCGAGACCATGCCATTGCACTCCAGCCTGGGCAAGAGCAAAACTCTTGTCTAAGAAAAAGAAATTAGACCCCGGGCTTCCTGCCCACTCACCTCACCGGTGGAGCTGGAGCAGGGAGAACAGGAAGGGATGGTGCAGCCCCTCAGGGTTCTAAATTCTCAGCCCGCTTCCCTTGTCACTTGGCACTGGTCAGCTGACAAAGCCATTACCATGCCTATTTTATGTGTTGGAAGACTGATGCCAGCAAAGGTAACTGACTTGCCCAGGGCCACGTTTGGTTCCCACTGGGACTGGTAACTGCACCTCTTAGAGACACCTACTATAGTTCTCCCTGGGGGCAGATTTCATCCCCTCCCCCATGGGGACAATCCAGATCTGAGTTTGTGTAGGGCCTGAAGTTATAGGCAACTGACTTGGGAATGCAACAGGCCAGCAACCCCTGGCCTTCCCAGGAGCCCATGGAGGGACTGTGGACAAATAGTCCAAGGGACCAAGGGAGGAAGAGCCAAGGATGACCACGAACCATGGGGCTCCACAAGGGATAGGATTACATTTCACTCCCTGAAAATAAAGCCTGGCATGGTGATGCTTGAAGCTTATGAATGAATAGCAGAGGGAGAGATATAGACTCCAGCTCACACAACCAGCCAATTTATTCCCTCCCTATTCTAATTTCAACCCTGGGCTGAGCTGCTCCATAGCAGTGACTAGGGGCAAGCAGAAATTCACAAAGACAAACAGCTGACCCAGAATTGGAGGCCAGAGTTCCCACATGCAGCTTCTCATCTTGAGGACAGAGCTTGCTAGACAGACATCAAAGTTCCTCCGCGACAGGCCCCTGCGCTGAACCTGTCCCCTCACTCAGAAAATAGAGGTAAATAAAAACACCTACTCCATAGGGCTTGTGTGACTGTATGACCAAATTTCCACACGTAAGATATGGATACCACCACCTAACCCCACCTGGCCCCTATTAGGCACTCAATAAATGTCAGCTCTATTATCTCTTAGGCTTTCTCTTTCACCATCACCACCCACTTGTTCGAGGCAGAGTTCACAAATAGATTCGCCTTACTTTGCAATCCTCCAGAGTGAGCTTCCCTGCCCTCCACCTGCCTGTGCTGGATGGCCTGAGCAAAGCACTGTAATAAGTACTAGGAAGGACATGAAGAAATCTATGCTCAAACATGTTCCCTGCCCTCAAGGAGTTTACATACAGGAAACCAGGTTAAAACTACGTGAAGGGAGGAGACAGGCCAGGAACGTGGGGGAAATTAAGCAATTTAACTTTTTATTTAAAAGAGATGGGGTCTCACTATGTTGCCCAGACTGGTCTAGAACGCCTGAGCTCAAGGGAGTCTCCTGACTCCCTCAGTGTTGGGATTACAGGCATGAGCCACCACACCCAGCTGCAATTTAAATCAGGGTTCAAAACAATTTAATTTATGCCACTGTGTGTGCCTGCCAAGCGAACTGAACACACAGTAACTGCTGTGATAGTTCAGAGGAGGGAAAGATCACCTCAGGCTCCGGGCGAGGGATGGGCTTAAGGAAGGGCACTATTTGAGCTGAGTCTGGAAAAACAGCCGGAATTAGGGGAAGCAGAGAGGCTGCCAGAAAGGGGGTGCAGACCAGACTGAAAGGAGGCAGCATTCTCCTCCTCAAGCCCTGGGAGCTCTTGGGGAGCAAGACTTAGAGTCTCCCTCATCTCTGCAACCCCACTGCAGGTGCATAGTAGTGGCAGTTTGTGACATGAAAGGGCAAACAGCCAGGGCAGATGCAGCCAGAGGGTAACACCTAGTGCTTTTTGTACCTCTCCAAGACTGGGGGACTACCAGTCCCCCGATTCCTTCACCTACTCAGCCCTTCCTGTCCTCGGTTCATTTCCACTGTCTCCACCCTGGGAAGTGGCACCAACACAGGAGGGCATTGTGCTCCTTCAATGCAGTCTATTCATATACATATAGCCCCTTTCCACTGCTCAGTGTTGGTGACGTGACTCTTAGAAGGGCCACATTTTCTCTGGGTCCCATCTAAAGGCCTGACATTGCAGTGAAGGGCATACTGAAGTCCAGGCACAGGTCCTGGCAGTAGGAAAAAGACAGAGACTCTCCCAGGCACATGCCCCCTTCTCTGTTTCTAGAAGAAGGTTAAGAAAGGAGTGGGAAACTGGGGGCAGGTCTAGGCCCAGGGATAATAGATTCATCCACCTGGATGAATCTCCTGGGTTCAGTTCTTTCTCTGAGCCAGTTCCCACTCCTCTTCTAGGATGGTCAGGCCCAGGAGACGACACAGGCCACCATGCCCCTGCCCCAGTGCTGGAGCATCATAGAAAAAATTGGGTCTGGGCTTTGCTGCAGATGATTCAGCATGTTCAGCCAGCATGGAAGATTTGTGTCCAGGGAGAGTGGAGGTTGGCCCACTGATATCTTGCTCTAGAGGTCCAAAGTCCTGCCGGCCATCTCCAGCTTGCTCCAGGGCTGGGATCACACAGTCCACCTCTCACTTCGGGCCTCCACGGTCTGCACCAGGCCTTCACCCAGCACAGCAAAGTCCTCCAGGATTGCTTCTACATTAGGCACCATTACCAGCTCTCCACCTTGAAACATCACCATGCGCCCCTTTGTGCCAGAGGCCTGGGGAAATCAGAAAGAGATGAGGGTTGAGTGTCAGTGCACACCCAGAGACACCAGGCTGGGGCAGAGCAGGTGGTGGAGATAGACACACAAGCCCATGCACTCCACACCTGACACAGGGTTGCCCATAGGGCAGACTACACACAGACATGCATGCCCACAGGGATCCACGTGCACACACTCAAGAACATGGCTGTCACCAGCCAGCGCACCTTGAAGGGCTGGGGCTGGAAGCTGGTGGGTTTCCAGAGGACACCAATCACCTCTCCACCGTGCTGGTCATAGAAGAAAAGGGCCAGATCCCCAAAGGCCTCCTAGAAAGAGACAGAATAGAGAAGATTACAGACAGGCACTTAAGAGCTCCTCCACAGCTTCGGCTTCACCTGAAGTCCCCTCCCCAGTGTCACTCAGCTGTTTCGGACCAACCCTGAGCTGCGTCAGATAGAGCTGAGGAGGATCATAGCCCAGCACGGGCATCAGGGACGAGGGCCCTGGCTCGTTGCGCAGGCCCCGGTAGAAGGAGGCAGCCGGTGAGTCCACAGCCTGGCGGTGCCGCGGGATGTGTCGGGGAGACAGGCAAATCAGCACATCATAAATGTCCAAGGGTGGCCGGAACACTGTCTAAGGAAATGGAGAAGGAGGTATCAGCAGGACCCCCTTGATGGGGAACTGGACCAAGCCCACTTTGGTTTCCTCCTTCCCTTTCATCTGACCACCCACTATGGGCCCACCTGCCCATGTGAAGAAAGAAACACCAAGACCCCCAGAGGAAGCAGCTGGTGCACAGCCCAGCAGGAGGAGCACAGGCTAGAAACAGGAGGCCCAGATGGAGCCCAGCTTCCCCAGGCTCTGCCACCCCAGGCACCACGGCAGCTTCAACACCTCCTCTGTTCAGTCTTATCAAACAAGGGTACCGGGCCTCCTGTGAGATCCCCGAACTCCGAACTTCCAAAGACAGAATCCCCAAAGGCCCTGGAGTCACTGCTGGTCAGAAGCTTACCCTGATGTCCCCAGGCCCCTGGGGATCCATGAGCTGCTTCTCTAACACGGGCAGGGCTTCCGCTGCCAGGACCACAAGCTGCTGCAGGATCTGCGGGGTACAGACACAGACGAAGTGACAGTGGGTCTCTCCCAGCTCAGGCTGGGCCTGCTTTTTCCTTGGGAAGAAAACCACACATCAGGGGGCAGGTATGGGGCTGAACCTGGGCCGAGGGTCCATCCTGTGTCCACACAGAGTTTTTGCGGTCTTGGGGAGTTACAATGACCATGATGGGGAGTTGTGCCCGAGCCGCCAGGAAGCCACTGCGGATCTCCAGCTGCTCCTCCACTAGAGACAAGAATGGGTCCTGGGTCAGCCTGGCCCTCCCTGGAAGACACCCTCTACTCACCAGGTACTCCTACAGTGCCCCCAACAGCTGCTCATCACAGGTATTTTTCAACACCCCCTACCAATGAGTGGCAAAGGTGACCAAAGGGACATCGCATTTGCCTCAACTGAGTAGGGCATTAATCTCCCAACCTCAGCCCAGGGGCAGAATTTTCCACTGCTTGGCACCCCTAGTGTGGTTTCCAGGCCTGCACAAGCTGAGTCTTGCCCCTGGCCTCCTCCCACCCTGGGCTTCCACACACCTGGGGAATTAGGAACCTGACACCCTGCTCTCTGCGGAGACCAGGAGTGCCTCATGTTACAACCAGAAATCACCATTCTCACCCCGCCAAAAGGTCTGAGTATCTATACTATGCTTCCTGGCTCCTTGCCCTAATACTTCTCACTTGCTATACAGGATCCCCTTTCTATTCTCCTCTTCCTTCCACAGCATCCGCCTCCCCCCGGGTAGCTTGCTTACCACCCTGTCATTCTGTCTCTGACAACTGAGAGCAAACCATGTCTCAATGGTCAGGCTGAGACATTCAAGGCCGGGGAGGCACAGAGAAAACCTAACACTGCCAGGGAAAACCCCTGCCTGAAATCCATAAAGAGCAGTTCTTCCAGCAGTCTGACCCCAGTTCTACCACTTACCAGTGAGCTCATTGTTGAGATTGACAATAAGGGGGTTGTTCTTCCAATCAAACGTTGATAACAGGAAAAGGAATCGAAGGAAGCCAACCTGGGGGGAACTAAAAGGCTGGAGTAGGCAAAGAGTCCAGGGTCCAGCCATACATCCCCAGGCCTCCTTCACTCTATGCAGCAGCAGGGTATCTTAGAACCCCTCCTGTCACTTGCTCAACAACCCATTCCCATGTAGACTTAAGGTATAGCATGAAGGATGATAGCTGGCCCCAAGGGAACTTCCCAGCTAGGGAAAAAGTGGAGGGAATCACCTGGGAGGGGTGAAGGGCTCAGGGTGCAGGAAAAGGGCAGCAGCCACCAGATCCAGGCTCTCGTCAGTGAACCCCTCACCAAGAAGCTGGGCACGCACCCACCGCTTGGCCAGCCGCGCCACACCAGAGAAGGCTGGGTGCTGTTGCTGCAGTCTGGGGAGAAGAGGGAGTGTCAGTGAGACTCAGGTACCCAGGGCCCAGCCTCGGTGCTAATAGGTTATATATGTAATCTCATGTTCTCTTAACAAAGGCTACAACAAATTGACCCTAGTGTTATCTCCATTTTACAGATGAGAAATATAGGAACCACGGAGGAAAATCTGACCATAGGGTCACAGTTAGTAAGCGGCAGAGCCAGGATTCCAGAACCTGCCTGAGTCCACAACTCATACCCCTAACTATGATACCATCTGGACCCCAGAGAGACAGGCGGCTAGGTGAGGAGGATGGGGGCAAGAAGGGGCCCCCAGACAGCGAGAACCTGTGCAGGTGGCCTTACCCATGCAGGGCACTTGTGAGCAGTGGCAACTGCCTTGTGTCTCTCTCAAGGCGGAGGGAGGCAGGTGTGTCTCTGAGCGAGTTCAACCCCTCTGGGCTCTGCACCTCCCTCAGGATCTGGGGCTCCCGCTGATAGGCCACGTGAATCCGAAACACAAATCCATCCTTTGTTAGAAGGTACAGAAAAGAGAAGGCTATATCAGCCCAGGACCGCAGGGGCACTCTGAGGCCTATGGCCCTGTTCTCCAGCTTGGTGCCCCCAGGGGTGTCTTCTTCCATGCTCTGACATCCCTGGTGCCCCCCTCCCTGAGAACATAACTGCCTGCACCAGCCTAACCTTGAGGACATCCGTGTGCGTGGCAGTGGCGCGGCACTGCAGACCATGCTGTTGCGTCAGCAGCTCTGCCAGGCGCAGCTGGAAGGCAGCTCGCACCCGCCGCACAGCCTCAGCATCCTGTGGCCACTGGCCACTGCCCTCCAGGTGACAAACCACTGAGAGAGAAGAGGAGTGAGAGGTCTCATACTGTGGCCTGGAGTGGGAACTATCACTCTCACTTCCTCCCAAGGACACTCTTACCAGGCATGGGCTCCACGTAGGCTGGACAGGGCTTATCGGGCCGGGGCAACAGTGAGGACCGCTCTCGCAGAGGCTCATAGAAGGAGGAGACTGGTCGGACTGGAGTTGGTGGGAACACCTGTGGAAGAAGGCAGGCTGAGGAAGGGTCCTGGGACTGGGAGGGAGTGCCCAGAGTTGGGAGTTGCAACAGTGGAATACTGGGTGACTGGAGCAGGGGTGGGGCCACCAAGCAGAAAGGTCGCCTGCCCTGTGGCAACTCACCTCTGTGTAGCGCAGCACTGGATGAGCTCCCTGAACAGCAGACACCGTCAGTGGGAGGCCCTCCAGTCCCCACAGTAGGCGACTGAGGTCATCGTAGCAACGTACTGCCACTGCCAGGGCCTCCTCGCCTGTGCTGGAGGTCTGAGAGGGAGAAGATGGTCAAGAGGCTGGACCCTACACAAGGCCAGCACCACCTGGATTCTGTCCCGGCTCAGGCTGCAGCAGGGTCAGCACCGCCACCTGCTGGACATGCCAGGAAGTGCAAGCTGGCTGAGGCAGAAAGGACTCTCCGTGCAGATTACTCAACAATCACTAGCTTTGACCCTGAGACCCTTACCTCTTTCAGGCCTTGGATAAGTGCATCCAGGGGACCCCCCACATAATGAACACAGGTTTCTGGGATGTCGGCATGGCTGAAAAAGAGGCACAGACACAGTGAGAAAATGTGGGGCTACGGTCTTGTTCAACTGCCTGGGCCAGCCCCCCCGAAAAGGCTCCCCAGCCCACACTGCCTCCTGGAATCCAGATGCCAACACTCACAGTGCCAAGAGGTGGGTGACCACCTGGTGGGGAATAAGGCGCTTCTGGGACATAGAGGCTGCCTCCCAGACCACAGCTTCCCGGATGGCTCCGTCCTGGAAACGCCGAAGCTCCGAGCGGGATCCCCAGAACTGGCGGAATTCAGCAGCCTGAGGAGGCAAGGGTGGTAGCAGTGCTGGGGAAGGAAAGGCTCTGTGGACCCTCCCCGACAGGCTTCAGTCCAGGTCCTGTGGGGACGAGCCGCCCCGCTCCTTCCAGTGTACATGCTGGGGTCCCTCACCTCAGGCTGGTCTGCCTCTGGACCCAGCTCAAGGATGCTGGTCAGTCCCTCAGGCCGGAGGAGGAGTCCCAGGGTCAGGGTCCCAGAGTCTTTGTGCTTTGGTGGATCTTGGCTGATGTCCCACTGCAGGATTTCAAAAGGCTGAGCTCAGTCCTTGAATCTTCCCGCCTGGCCTGGAAACCTATGTTCTGGCGAGCTAGAAACACCTCGCTAGAGCAATGTCCTTTGTGTCTCTTGGGACCCTGGATCCAGCCCCACGCAGACTCAAACTCCCAACCTACACCACCTCACCTCTGGGACTGGGGGCCGAGAGTGAGCCAGCAGGTGCAGCCGCGTCCCCAGGCCCTGCTCCAGGAGGGTGGTCAGGGGGCCCAAAGCAGCTGAGACATAGTCCCCCCCATTGTCCTGCAGTTCTGGCCAAAGCTTCAACCGGTGGCATGCTGCCTGCAGACGACTCAGTGGACGAAGACTAGAGGGGTAAAGAGGGCCAAAGAGGGGGAATCAGCTTGCCGGTCCCTAGTACCATCTCCTCCCTCAATGATCTCAGTCCCTATCTGAAGACCTTTGCCCCACCCCAAAGAGACAGGACCTGCCAACATACCCTGTCACCCCTAAACTCACTGCAGGACGTGGTCAAAAGCCCGGATCATGGGTTTGGGAGTCATCAACAGCAGCTGGAACCCGTCATCAGCTTTGCTGTCCAGCAACATCATAGACAGCTGTGCTTCATGCTGCACCTGGAGCCACAGAGTAAAAAGGGACCATCCCTGTGCCCTTCATTGATCCAAGGGCTTAGACCAGGAGACATGCCCTGAATTTAGCTCTTTGAAGAGGAGTTTCTGGGGTTCTGGTACTTGCAAAAGGGACAGAGTCTAGGCTGGGACATCAGGGGACTGGGGGCCCATGGGTACCTGGTGGTAAGTAGAGGCAGTGACATCAGCACAGAGGTTGAGACAGCCTGAGGAGTCCAGGAAGACAACGGAGAAGGCCTGGTGGAAGTCAGCCAGGGCCGGCTTGGGAGGTGTAGAGAGAAGCAGGTCAGCATTGGCACCTTACTTTCAGGCCTCCTGGCATAGACCTGGCCCTTCCCCAACTCACCAAAGAGGGATCTGAGCTGAGACATAAACTGATCCCGTTGACTGTCAGGTCTGTAGTGGCTAAAGTGAACCACAAGTGTATCAGACGGTATCCACCTCTGGGGACCCAGCCCTAATGACACCCTCCCTCAGCTGATTCAGTTTGCTCATCTGTCTGATGGCAAGAAACCAAAAGACCTCCGCTGGGATGAGAGGATTCTGGGAGGAGTGGAGCCCAAGGCCTTTCCCCACCTAGTTGCCTCACCCAGAAACTGCAAGACACTTCTCAGGACCTGGTAGCCACTCATGGTGGTATGGATCTTGCATGTAGACACAAGGAAGACAACCAGCATGGAGACAAGGAACCCAGTAAGCCCACCCTGGCCCTGAAAGAGACAGAGGGAGATGCCTCAGGTCAGAACCTGCCCATCACACAGGCGGTCAGGCAGGGAGGCTGGGCCACCCCCAACTCACCTTGTCCAGCTCCCGCTGCCGCAGCCAGACCTTCAGAAGCGCCACGCCGTCCTTCAGGCCCTGAGCTGCACCCAGCATGGTTGACAGGAGCTGCAAATGGGACTCGAGAGCTGTATCCTGCAGGACCCACGTGTTGTAGTGGGGGGTAGGAGGCTCTGGGCTACCTGTGGGAGGAAAAGGGAAGCCATGAGAGGAAAAGTCCCCACACCTCCACCCTCCAGCTCCACCTCGACACCAGAGCCTGCTCACCATCCCCTGCAAGACTCTGCCCTCGATACCAGGCAGAGCGCACATTGTTCTTGGTTGGCAGCAAGCGGCACAGACGGAAGAAGTCAGGTGGAGGGCATGGATGCAGACGTACAGTGACCAGGCGCTCATCCTTCCCTGGCAGAGATGGGGGTCCTGAGACTCTGCAGGAGCCCTTGAAGCCAAAGCATTCCCCATCTTGTCCCCCCATATTGAGGCCTCTGTGCCTCCTCCTCCAGATTTACCACCCCATGCTGTGCCCTCAGCCCAGTGTGTCTCACCACGTGGCCGCAGCAACAGTGAGGGTTTCAGGTGGCAGCCATTGGTGTAGGAGAAGCGAACACTGCCAAAGAGGGGGTCCTGAGCCAGGTGGTGAGCCAAGTGGGCCAGGTAGAGGGCACGCTTGCGGAAGTAGCGGTGGTTCAGCCCGTCCTTGTCCTGTAGGATTTCCTGGAGGGGCCAGGGGAGAAGAGAAGGCCAGGCACATAAGTGCTTGTGGAGCTGCAGGCCAAGATGAAGCCAAGGTGAGAGTGCCGGGCTCCTCTGCCGACAGAAGCGTCTGAGCCACAGTTAGCAACACCATGCCCACGTCTCAGATCAGGAGGGCAGAGCTCTAGAAGGACAGCAACTGGCCCAAGGAATCTAAGCCACCCTCAGGATGCTTGCAATGGTCCGCTCTTCTGATTTCGAATTCAGACGTCAATCCCCTGGCAAGTGGCAGATAAGAAAGAGGGATCCAGGGATTTGTAGATAGTCAGGTGGTGGGCCCCTATCCCCTAAACCCTGGACCTTACCCTGGGCATGGTCAGTGCCAAATCCACATTGACGTCTGGCCTGATGCAGGTGCCCAGAAGGTAGCTGCCCACAACAGCAACCTGGGCTGGGGGCAGGAAGCGGAAACAGCCCTTCACAGCATAGGGCACTTGGTGGAGGGGTACTCGAACCCCAGCTGGGAGCCATGCCTGGTCAGTGAGCTGTGGGAGCAGAGATGGGGACACATATTGATTCAACTGACTTCCTCATATGTACCCTTTATGTCTAGAAGACATCTTAACACATCAGTACGTTTGAAACCAAACTCCCATATGTTTTCCCTGCTAAGACAACTCCACATGACTTCCTTAAGCCAAAAACACTTAAACCACCTCATCTCTGTTAAGAATACCCATTTTACTACCAAAATGTATTTGGAAACGGACTTCTCTAAAAAGAAAATTTTTTTAAAAAGAGAAAAAAAAAAATCAGGCCGGGCGTGGTGGCTCACACCTGTAATCCCAGCATTTGGGAGGCCGAGGCAGGCGGATCACAAGATCAGGAGTTCAAGACCAGACTGGCCAACATGGTGAAACCCCGTCTCTACTAAAAAATACAAAGTGGCTCGTGCCTGTAATCCCAGCTACTTGGAAGGCTGAGGTAGGAGAATTGCTTGAACCGGGATACAGGAGGCAGAGGTTGCAGTGAGCCAAGATCACGCCACTGCACTCCAGCCTGGGCTACACAGCAAGACTCCATCTTAAAAAAAAAAAAAAAAAAAAAAGAGTGGCTCACGCCTGTAATCCCAACACTTTGGGAGACAGAGGTAGGCAGCTTACCTGAGGTCAGACCAGCCTGACCAACATGGGGAAACCCCGTCTCTACTAAAAATACAAAATTAACCAGGTGTGGTGGCACATGCCTATCATCCCAGCTACTCAGAAGGCTGAGGCAGGAGAATCACTTGAACCCAGGAGGCGGAGGTTGTGGTGAGCAGAGATCATGCCATTGCACTGCAGCCTGGGCAACAAGAGCGAGACTCCATCTCAAAAAAAAAAAAAAGAAATGGATCACTTCTCTACTTTCCACCCTAGTTTCGGCCACCGTTTCTCAGTGCCTATATTAGTTCCTAACTCCCACCGTTGTCCCTCTCCATTCTACTTTTGACACAACAGCCAGAGTAAACTTTTCTAAAACTGAACTTTTTAAGGCTGGAAAAGTGAACTTTTAAAAGTTAGAGGGCAACACTGCTCTGTAAAATAAAACCCAGTAGTGGCTCCCCATCTCACCCAGAGCAACAGCCAAAGTCCTTATTTTGGGACACAATACCCTGCATGATATGCTACTTTTCCCCATCACCTTTTTAAACTCATCTCCTTCTATCTTTCTCATTCATTCCAAGGAATGTACCTGGAACATTCCTGCCTTTGTGCCTTTGTACTGGCTGTCCCCTTCCTGGAATGCTCTTATTCCCTTAGATATCTATATAGCTGACTCACCTACTTCAAGTCTTTACACAAAAGTCACTTCAGTAAGGCCTACTTTGTGAACACCTAAACTTATAAACCACTCCCATCCTCCAACGTGCCCAATCCCCTGACCTTGCTTGTCCTAGTTTTTCCTTTTTCCAGTGTTTACCACATTTTAACATTGCCATACAGTTTACCTGTCATGCTTATTATCTATTATCTATAACCTCAACACTACAGCATAGGCTATTTTGTTTACTGATATATCCTAAAAACACAAACACTACAAGGCATGTAAGTACTTGCTGAATGAGTACACAGATGACCACGCTCCCAGCTAAGCTTCCTTGCCATGAAAATGAGCTCCCTGCACTCCCTACCCTTAAAGAGAGTAACAGCAAGGCCCCTGTTGGAATCACCCTCACAGAACTTAGTATCTACTGAGGCAGTCAGGGCATCCTAGAGGAAATGGAACCTGGCAGGATGGGCCCTCATGGGCTTCCCAGTTTTCCAGGCCACCTGCTTACCTCTGTCTCAGGGACTGAGGGCACCCTCATGACCCGCTGGTGGACCTCCCGTAGGAAGGCATCAATCCGATCCTTCTTCTTCTCTGACAGCCTTACTTCCTTTAGTAGCTCCTCTACCTGTAAGAGAGGGTAGAAGATAGTCCATAAGCCTCAGGGTCTCAGGTACGCCCCTCTAATCCAAGCCCCAGACACTCAACAGTACCTGTAAACGAAGCAAGCTGGAGTGGAACAAAATCTCAGTCTCCCGAAGGCGATTAAGCTCCTCATTGGTAGGCTCCTTGTACAGTTCTGCCCGGCTGAGCTTCACTGGCTGCAGGAGGCCCTTCGCAGGAGGCTCAGCCAGTGTACGCTTCCTAGAGGATAACTTCTTCCCCTCTTTGCCTTTGCCTTCCAGGGCTGGTTCCATCACCTATGGCCAGAGAGGGAGAAGACCATGTGAGGTCATAGGTATCAAGCATCTGCTGCCTAAAGTGCCATCATGACAGGTTGTGGGTAAAGTCTTCACCTGTTCCTGGTCCCTCTTTTGAATAGGAGTCAGATTTTGTAAAACTCAGGAGAATCATTACTTGGAGTAACATCACTGAGTGCTGAACCAAAAATTCATTGAGTTAAGAGCTCTCGTGTCTACCTGATACCACAGGCATGGAGCTGTTTGGAACTGGTAGGGATAGAAGCTGACCAGGCCCAGGCCAGACACCGTGGCTCACGCCTGTAATCCCAACACTTCGGGATGCCGAGGTAGGCGGATCAGCTGAGGTCAGGAGTTCGAAATCAGCCTGGGCAACATGGGGAAACCCCATCTCTACTAAAAATATACAAATTAGCCGGGTGTGGTGGTATATGCCTGTAATCTCGGCTACTCGGGAGGCTGAGGCAGGAGAATCACTTGAACCTGGGAGGTGGAGGCTGCAGTGACCTGAGATTGTGCCACTGCACTCCAGTCTGGGCAACAGAGCAAGACTCTGTCAAAAAAAAAAAAAAAAAAAAAAAAAAAAGAGGCCGAGTGCAGTGGCTCACGCCTGTAATCCCAGCACTTTGGGAGGCCTAGGCGGGCGGATCACGAGGTCAGCAGATCGAGACCATCCTGGCCAACATGGTGAAACCCTGTCTTTTAAAAACAAAAAAAGAAGAAGCTGACTGGGCCCTGCCCTAAGTAATGGCCAAGCCCCTTGTATTTTCAGGTAGTTTCCTCTTCTGCTGATATAGGCCTGGGACTTCTCAAATATCTTTTCCATTCTCGCTCTAACCAAATCCTACCAAGTTCCACCTCCTCTAGGATGCCCTAACTGCCTCAGTATATACTAAGTACTCATTGATAGAAGGAGCTAGAACCGACTGGATCCCAGAGGATACGTTTAGTAAGTCATTAAATCCTCACAATAATTCCTGAAGACGCTTGAAGTCCCACTACTCACTCGAGGTTCCACAACTGGTACACGCGTACTATAAGCAGGCTTCAAAGGCAAGCGTGCAGGATCCAAAACTTTTCCCCTTGCAGCCGTGGGCCCATCCCCTCCACGATCCCTCTCACCCAAGAAAGTCTTACTGGAGTGCTTCAGGACAGGCACCGTATGCCCTCCGCTACAGCGGGCAGCACAGAACTGGACACAAGTTCTGTAGAGGGAGGAAAATCCGCTTGTCCTCAAGGAGGACCCAGGAAAGGAAACGACCCAAGTGTGGGTCTCTTCAACTATGAGGTGCAGAGCTCAAGAAGGGAGCAGAGGCTCTATTGGCTTCACTGCTTCTGTCCAAATACTGCCAGGTTCCATTTCCCCTAGCAAGCCCTGTCTCAGTGCCACAGGCTGGAAGCATCCTCTAGAATGGGCCGCCCGCATGGCCTTCACCCGCAAGCTGTCAGGCCCCGCCATCTCGGGCCCTGTAGCCAAGGGAGCGCACATTGAGCCTCTGTTCCTCCCAGATGGTTCAACCCACCTCTGGCCCTCCAGTCGCTCCGCGCACCTGCTCTCCAGCTGGCGCCGGACCCATCACTCGCGATCCAGGACTCTCCCGCACTTCAGATTCAAGCTGCATCTATGCAGCAGCTTCCCACGTGGGCGGAAATGCCAAACTCCAGGCCCGAAGTCCAGCCGACCCCAATTCCTCAGAACACTACCCACTCCAGCTATTGGATTATCCCTCGACTACTCGCTTGCCATTGGCCTGTCAGTCTCCAGGACCGCCCATTAAGGGAAGGGCCAAACTGGTTTCTCTGATTTACGGCCTCTTCGCGACGCTAGACCGGAAGCCTGCCGGTAGCTAGGCTGCCGGTTTTTTTTTTCCTCGGCTTCTTTCGTTTGGGTCCAAACGGGAAGGGCGGAGCTAGTTTAGTCCAAACGGGAAGGGCGGAGCTAGTTTAGTCCTTTTGGTCGGGTTGTTTATAGCAGTTATTCCTCCCTTTTTCTTTGTTTGCTATACCTTGTCAGTTAACAAACCTTGTCAGTTCTAACTCCAAAATATACCTTGAATTTATTCATTTTCCTCTGTCATTACCGCCAGGTTTAGTCCGTCACATCATCTTGTTCCTATTGTTATGACTTTTCTCCAGTTTTTACTTATTAGTTAGCTTATTACAATTTCAAATAATTTACTTATTTTTATTTTTTTTAGCAGAGTCTCGCTCTGTCGCCCAGGCTGGAGTGCAGTGGCACGATCTCAGCCTGCAACCTCCGCCTCCCGAGTTCAAGCGATTCTCGTGCCTCTGGGATTACAGGCGGATGCCATCACACCCGGCTAGGCTAATTTTTTTTTTTAGGCGGCGTTTTGCTCTTGTTGCCCAGACTGGAGTGCTATGACGATCTCGGCTCACCGCAACGTACGCCTCCCAGGTTCAAGTGATTCTCCTGCCTTAGCCTCCAGAGTAGCTGGGATTACAGGTATGCGCCACCACGCCTGACTAATTTTGTATTTTTAGTAGAGACAGGGTTTCCACTGCATTGGTCAGTCTGGTCTCGAACTCCCAACCTCAGGTGATCTGCCCACCTCAGCCTCGGAAAGTGCTGGGATTACAGGCGTGAGCCACCATACCCGGCCTAATCCTTGTATGTTTAGTAGAAAGGGGTTTCTCCATGTTGCCTACACTGGTCTCCAACGCCTGACTTCTAGTGATCCGCCCACCTTGGCCTCCCAAAATGCTGGGATTACAGTCCTGAATCACCGTGCCTGGCCTATTTTTAAAATATTATTTTGCAAAACCATTTGAAAACCAATCGCACATCTCCCTAAATACTTTGGTATATATCTTAAAATTCAGAAAATTTAATCGTGATTCAATACTAGTATACAATTCCATCTTCAAATTTTGCCAGTTATCCCAATAATAACCGTTATATGTTTCATTCTGTTTCCTAATGCAGGTTCATCTAAATTCAACTATTACTATTTTTTTTTCTTTTGAGAGAGAGTCTCCCTCTGTTGCCCAGGCTAGAGTGCAGTGGGGCAATCTCAGCTCACTGCAACCTCCACCTCCTGGTTCAAGTGATTCCTGTGCCTCAGCCTCCTGAGTAGCTGTGATTACAGGCATGCACCACCACAACCAGCTAATTTTTATATTTTTAGTAGTTTTTGTATTTTTAGTTTCACCATATTGGCCAGGCTGGTCTCAAAGTCCTGGCCTAAAGTGATCTGCCCTCCTCAGTCTCCCAAAGTGCTGGGATTACAGGCGTGAACCACCACACCCAGCTTAAAAATTTGTGTTGAAGTACAATATACAGAAGGAAAAATTTACATATCCCAGGTGTAAAGCTTAAATACTCACAAGCGAAACACACCCATATAATCGGCTCCCAGAAAATAAGCAGAACATTTCCTGCACCTTCAGAATCTCCCCTCATGCTGCCCTCTAATAACTACCTGCCCCCAACATTAATCACTATTCTGACTTCAAACAGTGCAAGTCAGCTTACGCAATAGCTTTATAAGGAAGTTTCATAAGAGTGGTGTTGTCCATTTTCGATCTATTTTCCACACAGCTGCCAGAATGAGTTTTTTAATTGAAATTCTATCATGTCACTTCCTTTTAAAAACTCATCAGTGTCTTCCAATTGTACTTAAAACTAAATACGAACTTCCGTAAGGTCATGGTCAATATGGTCCTTCACTTGCTATTCCATCTTTTTTTTTTTTTTTTTTGAGACAGAGTCTTGCTCTGTCACCTAGGCTGGAGTGCAGTGGCACGATCTTGGCTCACTGAAACCTCTGCCTCCCAGATTCAAGCAATTCTCCTGTCTCAGCCTCCCAAGTAGAGTAGCTGGGACTACAGGCGTGAGCCACTACGCCCAGCTACTTTTTGTTATTTTTAGTAGAGATGAGGTTTCACCATGTTGGCCAGGCTGGTCTCAAAAATCTGACCTCAAGTGATCTGCCCACCTCGGCCTCCCGAAGTTCTGGGGTTGCAGGCGTGAGCCATTTTGACCAGCTATTTCATCTTTTTTTTTTTTTTTTTTTTTTTTGTGGGAGAAGAGGGGCAAAGTCTCCCTTGCTTCCAATGCAGTGGTGCAATCACACCTCAGCCTCCTGAGTAACTGGACTACACACGTGCACCACCATGCCCGAATAGTTTCTGTTTTGTTTTGTTTTTTGAGACAGAGTCTCTTTTAGTTCTTGGAACAAAAGTTTGTGATGTGAAAAACAAAAAAAAGAAAAATAATAAATTTTTAAAAAGAGACAGAGTCTCTGTCGCCAGGCTGGACTGCAGTGGCACAATCTCAGCTAACTGCAACCACCACCTCTCAGGTTCAACCGATTCTCCTGCCTCAGCCTCCCAAGTAGCTGGGACTACAGGCGTGTGCCACCATGCCCAGCTAATTTTTGTATTTTTAGTAGAGACGGGGTTTCACCATGTTGGCCAAGATGGTCTCAAACTCCTAACCTCAGGTCATCCTCTCACCTTTGCCTCCCAAAGTGCTGGGACTACAGGCGTCAACCACCAAGCCTGACCCCCATCATTTTTCCTGCTACTCCACCCCTTGCTCCCTGAGCTCCGGCAACATCAGCCTTGTTTCAGTTCCTTCACTGTATTAAGTTCTTTCTCGCCTCCAGGACTTTACCCAAGCTGTTTGTTCCACTTGGAATGTGCTTTCTTGGCTTTTTCTCTTTTCATCTTTCATCTCTCAGCATAAATATCACCTCTGGACTCAAGCCATCCTCTCGCCCCAGCTTCCTGGCTAGCTGGGACCACAGGCGTGCACCACCATACCCAACTAATTTTTTGTAAAGACAGGGTTTCACCATGCTGCTCAGGCTGGTCTCAAACTCTTGGACTCAAGTTATCTGCTCACCTTGGCCTCCCAAAGTGCTAGGATTATAGGCTTGAGCCACTGCACCCAGCCAGTGTCTTAACTAAAGGCCTAAAATACTTTTTCTGAACATATTTAGATATGCTATATACTTTCTTTTCTCCCCCCACCCCTTTTTTTTTGTGAGACAGAGTCTTGCTCTGTCGCCCAGGCACACCATCTTGTCTCATTGCAACCTCTGCCTCCCAAGTTCAAGTGATTCTCCTGCCACAGCCTCCAGAGTAGCTGGGCTTACAGGCACACGCCACCATACCTGGCTAATTTTTGCATTTTTAGTAGAGACGAGGTTTCACTATGTTGGCCAGGCTGGTCTTGAACCCCTGACCTCAAGTGATCTGCCCATCTTGGCCTCCCAAAGTGCTGGGATTACAGGTGTGAGCCACTGCACCCAGGCTTTTTTTTTTTATTTATCTCTCTTTTTTTTTTTTTTTTTTTTTTTTTTTTTAGACACAGTCTTGCTCTGTTGTCCAGGCTGCAGTGCAGTGGCAAGATCTTGGCTCACTGCAACCTCCTATGCCTTCTGGATTCAAGCAATTCTCATGCCTCAGCCTCCCAAATAGCTGGTACTACAGGTACGCACCTCGCCTGGGTAATTTTTTGTATTTTAGTACAGACAGAGTTTTACCCTGTTGCCTAGGCTGGTCTTGAACTCCAAGCTCAGGCAAGCTGCCCACCTCAGCCTCCTAAAGTGCTAGGATTACAGGCGTGAGCCACCATGCCTGGCCTGGCCAATATGTTTTCTAAAATGTTTCTCTTATATCATCCAATTTATTTCCCTTTTAGCACTTTTTACAATTTCTGATTATCATCTCTCCTTTTATTTTTAAATTTATTAGCCTTTTTTTAGAGACAGGGTCTCACTGTCACCCAAGCTGGAGTGCAGTTGTAGCTCACTGCAGCTTTGAATGCCTGTGCTCAAGTGATCCTCCCACCTCAGCCTCCCAAGTAGCTAAGACTACAGGTATATGCCACCATACCCAGGTAATTTTTTAATATTTGGTAGCATCTTGACCCCATAGTCTCAAACAATCCTCCCATATGAGCCTCCCAAAGCACTGGGATTACAAGCATGAGCCACTTGCCCAGCCCAGTTGTCTCTTTTTGCCCTTGACTGTGAACACATGAAAACAGGACCAAGCAGCTGGACATGGTGGCTCATGCCTGTAATTCCAGCACTGGGAGGCCAAGGTGGACAGATCACCTGAGGTCAGCAGTTCAAGACCAGCCTGACCAACATGGAGAAAGCCCATATCTACTATTTAAAAAAAATTACAAAATTAGCCGGGCATGGTGGTACATGCCTGTAATTTCAGCTACTTGGGAGGCTGATGTAGGAGAACCACTTGAACCCAGGAGGCGGAGGTTGTGGTGAGCTGAGATAGGGCCATTGCACTCCAGCCTGGGCAACAAGAGCAAAACTCTGCCTCAAAAAAAAAAAAAAAGAAAGACAACAAGGAGCATGTGTACAGCACATGGTAAGTCCTCAATAAATGTTTACTGAATGAACGTGACCACAGTCAATCCTTCCAGTCTTTAACCATTGTCTCCCTCAAATTTTATGCCCCAGTTGCATTGAACAACTTGGGAGTTTCCTTACTCTATTTTGTTTTATTTCCCTGGGTCTTTGACCTTGCTGCTCTCTTTGCTCAGAATGTTTTGATTGATAAGGTTTACAGGAGGAATGGAGCTTGTACTAAATCTTGAAGCGTGGTTTGAATTTGAATTGACAGAGGGGAAGAAGCAGCATCATTGAAGTCTAAGAAAGACCAAAAAGCTGTGAAATGAATTGACTATTCGTTCCACACTTAATGATCAAGCCCCATGGTCAAGAAGGGTCAAGAATTGACACCTTGTAATCTCAACACTTTGGAAAGCCAAGTGTTTGAAACCAGCCTGGACAACACAGTGAAACTCCATCTCTGTAAAAAGTACAAATATTAGCTGGGTACAGTGTCTCATGCCTATAATCCCAGCACTTTGGGAGGCTGAGGCAGGCGGATCACCTGAGGTCAGGAGTTCGAAACCAACCTGCCCAACATGGCGAAACCCCATCTCTACTAAAAACACAAAAACTTAGCCGAGTATGGTGGCTGGCACCTGTAATCCCAGCTACTCGGGAGGCTAAGGCAGGAGAATCACTTGAACCCAGGAGGCGTAGGTTGCAGTGAGTTGAGATCATGCCTCTGCACTCCAGCCTGGGCCACAAGAGGGAAACTCCATTTAAAAAAAAAAAAAAAGAAAAAGAAAATACAAAAATTAAGGCTGGGTGCTCTGGCTCTTGCCTGTAATCCCAGCAGTTTGGGAGGCCAAAGCGAGCAGATCATCTGAGATCACAGGTTTGAGACCAGCCTGGCCAACATGGTGAAACCCCATCTCTATTAAAAAAAAAAACACAAAAATTGGTCAGGTGCAGTAGCTCACACCTGTAATCCCAGCACATTCATCAGGCCCAAGGAAATGAGGACAGGACTTCAGTTATGCACCCCTCACACGCATGCCCAACGTCTATTTTATGTATTTTTGTTTTGTGTTGTGTTGTTTATTTGAGACAGGGTCTCCCTCTATAGCCCAGGCTGGAATGCACTGGTGCAAACACAGTTATCTGCAGCCTTGACCTCCTGGGCTCAAGCAATCCTCATGTTTCAGCCTCCACCTCCTGGGCTCAAGCAATCCTCCTGCTTCAGCCTCCTGAGTAGCTGAGACTACAGCTTTTAAAAAAAAAAAAATTTTTTTTTTTAGGATGGGGCAGCCAGGCACACTAGCTCATGCCTGTAAACCCAGCACTTTGGGAGGCCAAGGCAGGCAGATCACCTAAGGTCGGGAATTTGAGACCAGCCTGACCAACATGGAGAAACCCCGTCTCTATGAAACACAAAATTAGGCTGGGCGTGGTGGCTCACACCTGTAATCCCAGCATTTTGGGAGGCCGAGGTGGGTAGATCACCTGAGGTCAAGAGTTCAAGACCAGCCTGGCCATTGTGGTGAAACCCCATCTTAAAAAAAAAAAATACAAAATTAGCCAGGCGTGGTGGCACATACCTGTAATCCCAGCTACTCGGGAGGCTGTGGCAGGAGAACCACTTGAACCCGGGAGTCAGAGGTTGTGGTAAGTGGAGATCGCACCATTGCACACCATCCTGGGCAACAAGAGTGAAACTCCACCTCGAAAATAAATAAATAAATAAATAGAATAGAATAAGGTGGGGTCTTGCCATGTTGCCCAGGCTGGTCTCAAATTCCTGTGCTCAACTCATCTTCCTGCTTCCACCTCCCAAAGTGCTGGGATTACAGGCATAAGACACCTCACCTGGCCCAAAGGCTATTGTTTAAAGCAGGGGTCCCCATCTCCTGGACCACAGAGTGTTATGGTCCTGGTACAGTCCATGGCCTGTTAGGAACCAGCTGCACAATAGGAGGTGAGCAGGAGGGCCCTGTTACTGCCTGAGCTCTGCCTCCTGTGAACTCAGCAGGGCGTTAGATTCTCATAGAAGCACAAATCCTATTGTGAACTGCACACATGAGAGATCTAGGTTGCACACTCCTTATGAGGAAGTAACTAATGCCTGATGATCTGAAGTGAAACAGTTTCATCCTAAAATAATTCCCCCGACCCCATAAAAAAATTGTCTTCCACAAAACCTGGTACCAAAAAGGTTGGGAACTGCTGATTTAAAGGCATTTTGGCCAGGTATAGTGGCTCACACCTGTAATCCCAGCACTTTGGGAGGCCAAGGCAGGAGGATGGCTTGAGGCCAGGAGTTAAAGACCAGCCTGCGTGACATAATGAGACCTTGTCTCTACAAAAAAATAAATAATTAGCTGGACTTGGTGTTGGACACCTGTGGTCCTAGCTCCTAGGAGTGCTGAGGTGGGAGGATTGCTAAAGCCCAGCAGGTTGCGGCTGCTATAAGCCAACATTGAACTACTGCACTTCAGGGCAACAGAGTAAGACCCTGTCTCAAAAATAAATAAATAAAAATAAAAGTATTTTGTTCCTGACTAGCTGCCTCGCCCGTTATCTTCATGTTCCTGGAAGTTGTGATGCAAAAAACAAGGTATAGGCTAGGTGTGGTGGCTCACACCTGTAATCCCAGCACTTTGAAAGGCTGAGGTACAGATCACTTGAGCTCACGAGTTCAAGACCAGCCTGACAAACATGGTGAAACCCATCTCTATTGAAAATACAAAGTTGGCTGGGTGCGGTGGCTCACACCTGTAATCCCAGAACTTTGGGAGGCTAAGGCAGGTGGATTATGAGGTCAAGAGATCAAAACCATCCTGGCCAACATAGTGAAACCCCGTCTCTACTAAAAATACAAAAACTGGGTGTGTTGGCATGCACCTATAGTCCTGGCTACTTGGGCGGCTGAGGCAAGAGAATCGCTTGAACGAGAGGCAGAGATTGCAATGAGCTGAGATGGTACCATTGCACTCCAGCCTGGACAACAAGAGCGAAACTTAGCCTCAAAAAAGAAAAAATAGCCAATCTATAGTTTGTCATTTTAATGTAAATTTTTGGTAAACAACTTGGAAACTGCCTCTTCTTTTTCATTTTTTTTTTTCGTTTGTTTGTTTGAGACAGAGTCTCATTCTGTCGCCAGGCTGGAGTGCAATGGCAAGATCTCGGCTCACTGCAACCTCCGGCTCCCTGGTTCAAGGGATTCTCCTGCCTTAGCCTCCTGAGTAGCTAGGACTACAGGTGTGAGCCACCACACCCAGCTAATTTTTGTAGTTCTTTAGTAGAGACAAGGTTTCACCATGTTGGCCAGGATGGTCTTGATCTCTTGACCTCGTGATCCACCCGCCTCAGCCTCCCAAAGTGCTGGGAATACAGGCATGAGCCACCATGCCCAGCCTACTTTAAAAACCCACTTGTGCTGGGCACGGTGGCTCATGCCCGAAATCCCAGCACTTTGGGAGGCCCATGGGCAGATCACCTGAGGTCAGGACTTCAAAACCAGCCTGGCCAACATCATGAACCTCATCTCTACTAAAAATACAAAAAATTAGCCAGACGTGGTGCCTGTGATCCCAGCTACTTGGGAATCTGTGACAGGAGAATTGCTTGAACCCAGGAGGTGGAGGTTGTAGTGAGCCAAGATTGCACCATTGTACTCCAGCCTTGGCGACAAGACTGTTTGTTTAAAAAAAAAAAGCAAGACTGTTGGAAAAAAAAAACCTCAACCGGGCACCGTGGCTCACGCCTGTAACCCCAGCACTTTGGGAGGCTGAGGCAGGCAGATTACAAGGTCAGGAGTTTGAGACCAGCCTGGCCAACATAGTGAAACCCTGTCTCTACTAAAAATACAAAAATTAGCTGATGGTGACAGGTGCCTGTAATCTGAGCTACTCAGGAGGCTGAGGCATGAGAATGGTTTGAACCTGGGAGGCAGAGGTTGCAGTTAGCAGAGATGGCGCCATTGCACTCCAGCCTGGGCGACAGGGTGAGACTTCGTCTCAAAAACAAAAACAAACAATCTAAAAAAACCCCACTTGTTCACCGGGCATGATGGCTCACACCTGTGATTTGAGCTGTTTGGAAGGCTGAAGCAGGAGCTCAAAGAGTTCAAGGCTAGCCTGGGCAACACAGCAAGAACAAATAAATAAATAAAAAGTTCAAAAAAAAAAACATTTGTCATGTTGGGGGCAGTGGTGTGTCCCTGTAATCCCAGCTACTCAGGAGACTAAGGAAGATTTTTTTTTAAGAGGTGGGCTTCACTATGTTGCTCAAACTGGTCTTGAACTCCTGGGCTCAAGCCATCCATCTGCCTTGGCCTCCCAAAGTGTTGGAATTACAGGTGTGAGCCACCACACTCAGCCTCAGGAAGAGCTCTGGAGCCCAGGAGTTAAAGACCAGCCTGGGAGCCAGGTGCAGTGGCTCATGCCTATAATCCCAGCATTTTGGGAGGTTGAAGTGGGTAGATGGCTTGAGCCCAGGAGTTTGAGATTAGCCTGGGCAAAGAGTAAGACTTTGTCTCTATTTAAATAAATTTGTAACAAACAAACAAAAAACAGCCTGGGCGACATAGCAAGACCTTCATCTGAATAAAAATAAATAAACAAACACACTTGTATCTGCTACTAATTAGAGCATATATGCAGGGTAACTTGAATCTATGCTCCTTGGTTTTGGGTCTCAAATTTGGCCCAAGTAAATTCTACTTTTATTAATTTTGCCTCAGTTTTTTCCTTTAGGTTGACAATAGTATGGCGGTTAACAGCAGTCACACTGACATGTGATGGCTAAGGTCAACCCAGGTTCTGCCATTTACTAACTGAGTGAACTCAGGTAACTTTTTTTTTTTTTTTTTTGAGATGGAGTCTCACTCTGTCACCCAGGCTGGAGTGCAGTGGTGCGATCTTGGCTCACTGCAACCTCCACCTCCCAGGTTCAATCAATTTTTCTGCTTTAGCCTCTCGAGTAGCTGGGATTACAGATGTGCATAACCATGCCCAACTAATTTTTGTATTTTTAGTAGAGATAGGGTTTCACCATGTTGGTCAGCTCGGATTACAGGTGTAAGCCACCACACCTGGCTAACTCAGATAACTTTTAAACTATTCTGTTCTAAGCTTTAGTTTAATTAGTAAAATGAATATTCTAATGACCATGCCAATAGATTCTTGTGCAGATTAAATAAGATGCTATATGTAAAGATCCTGTCAAATAGTGATGTTTGGCAAATGTTAGCTATTAATTTTATTTATTTAGTTAGTTATTTTTCCTTAAGACAGTGTCTCTGTTGCCCAAGCTGGAGTGCAGTGGCATGATCTCAGCTCACTGCAACCTCCGCCTCCCGGGGTTCAAGCGATTTTCCTGCCTCAGCCTCCCAAGTAGCTGGGATTATAGGTGCATGCCACTGTGCTCTGGTAATTTTTGTATTTTTTTAGTAGAGACAGGTTTTCACCATGTTGGGCAGGTTGTTCTCAAACTCATCAGTTTATCCTCCCACCTCAGCCTCCCAAAGTGCTGGGATAACAGGCATGAGCCACTGTGCCTAGTGGCACTTCTGAAAATGAGTATCTTTCTTTCAAAAAGAAAATATATAGAAATCTTGGTAAGATAAACAAGAAGGAACAATATTTGCCTTAGGAAGGTTAATTCTGACCTTATAAAGAATGACTTTTGCCGGTGTGGTGGTTCACACCTATAATCCCAGCAATTTGGGAGGCTGAAGTGGGCAGATCACGATGTCAGGAGTTGGAGACCAACCTGGCCAATATGGTGAAACCCCATCTCTACTAAAAATATAAAACATTAGTTGGGCATGGTAGCAGGCACCTGTAGTCCCAGCTACTTGGGAGGCTGAGGCAGGAGAATCGCTTGAGCCCGGGAGGCGGAGGTTGCATTGAGCCGAGATCGCGCCACTGCACTCCAGCCTGGAGGACAGAGTGAGACTCCGTAAAAAAAGAGTGGTGGCTCACGCCTGTAATCCCAGCACTTTGAGAGGCCAAGGCAGGTGGATCACCTGAGATCGGGAGTTAGAGACCAGCCTGACCAACATGGAGAAATGCGGTCTCTACTAAAAATACAAAATTAGCCAGGCATGGTGATGCATGCCTGTAATCTCAGCTACTCAGGAAGCTGAGGCAGGAGAATCGCTTGAACCTGGGAGGTAGAGGTTGCAGTGAGCTGAGATCGCACCATTGTACTCCAGCCTGGGCAACAAGAGTGAAACTCTGTCTCAAAAAAAAAAAAAGACTGCTTTTTGGCCGGGATGCGTGACTGGGCATGGTGGAG
Organism: Cacajao melanocephalus; assembly: GCA_963573385.1. NCBI lineage: Eukaryota > Metazoa > Chordata > Mammalia > Primates > Pitheciidae > Cacajao > Cacajao melanocephalus. The sequence continues at coordinate 135,703 of CAUYLG010070287.1, forward strand.
TTTTAAGATGCTGATGAACTGAAGGTCTGGTGCTTGAAAGAATCAGTGAAGCTTTTCAAGTAGATGAGATATATTTGGATATGTTACCTTTAGTATCTACAGAATAGAGGCTGCTTTTTTTGGTTGTTCTTTTCATAGTGGTAGCAAGGGTGAATTTTGAGATGGCCCCAACCATCTATAAGAATATTGCCTGACAGTTTTGTGCCTCTGCCTTATAGTTGAGTTAATCCTGTAGAAAATTTTTATGGAATTCAATTTCATTATTTAAAGTAGTTTTTCTATGAACCAGCTGTGGTCTGTAACTTGACAGTGTTAATACCAAAGAGCAATACCTTAATCATGGTTCATATACTCAACAAATATATGACTTAACTCTAAAGATTGTTAAGATTGTTATTTTACAGTATAGTCTTTTTTTTCTTTTTTTCTTTTTTTGCAGTTTATGAGATCTGAGTCTTTTTTTTTTTTAAGGCTCTACTCTTGTTTCTCAGGCTGACTTACAGTGGTGCGATCTCAGCTCACTGCACCATCTGCCTCTTGGGATCATTCTCCTGCCTCAGGTTCCCGAGTAGCTGGGATTACAGGCATGCACCACCACCCAGCTAATTTTGTATTTTTACACATTTTTGTTTTGTTTTGAGTCTTGCTAGTGCCCAGGCTGGAGTGCAGTGGCACAATCTGGACTCACTGCAACCTCCGCCTTCTAGGTTCAAGTGATTCTAGCACCTCAGCCTCCCAAGTAGCCAGGATTACAGGGCTAATGTTTGTAGAGATGGGGTTTTACCATGCTGGCCAGGCTGCAAACTCCTGACCTCAGGTGATCCGCCCACCTTGGCCTCCCAAAGCGCTGGGATTACAGGCACGAGCCACCATGCCCACCCAGTGTATTCTTAAACATTACTGTTGAGCCATATATAGGACAATGGTGGACTTTGAATATTTGCACATCTATAGTAAAATGCAATGCTACCTTCATTTTTTGTTGGTATGCTAAACTTTTTAAAGTATCTCACTTTAAAAAAAATTGGTTTGTATATTTTATGTGCTTATACATTTTTCCATAGTACTGTAGATCATTTTAGTGATTAAATTTGACACTTTTGACAGAAAAACAGGTCAGTGAGTTCCCTGTGATCAAAAAGGGGTTGATTGCAAATGGACAGGAGGGAATTGTTAGAGTGATTCTACAGCTGTTCTGCATCTTGATTATGGTATGACTGTGCATTTGTCAAATCTTAACAGGATGAATTTTGCTGAATGTAAAATCATACTTCAATAGACATGACTTTATAAAATCTTAAAAAAAAGACTTTTATGGGAACCAACTTTTTTTTCATTTAACTTGTTAACATATGTGTAAAACTTGGACACTGTTCTTAAGGAGCCACAGTCTTCCTCTAAAATTAGCAATGGGCCTGCTGTGGTGGCTCACACCTGTAATCTCAACACTTTGGGAGGCTGAGGTGGGCGGATCGCTTGAGCTAAAAATACAAAAATTAGTCTGGGATGGTGGCGCTGTGTCTGTAGTCCCAGCTACTCCAGGGGCTGAGGTGGGACGATTGCTTGAGGCCAGGAGGTGAAGGTTACAGTGAGTCCAGATCATGCCACTGCACTCCAGCCTGGGTGACAGAGGGAGACTCTGTTTCAGTTTAAAAAAAAAAAGAAAATGTACCCTGGTTGGAACGTACCAGGTGATGCCTGACACTGAGTGTAAGTGCTCTGTTTTCTTTTTTTAGAAAAATATTATTTTTAAATTTTTGAGTGCTGTTTTCTTTACCACCTGTACCACCAGAGGGCACCAATCAGTCAAGTCAATCTACCATTAGGAAACAAAATATGAGAGCTGTAGGAAGCTGTTTCTAGCATTCATTCTTTTAACAAATACGTTTTGAGCACTTAATATATGCCAAACATTGGAGTAGCTGGTATAGTGTTTTGGAATTTATAGTCTTGAGCACCTACTATGTGCCTGAGAGAAAACAGGCATGGGGATAGAAGGTAGGGTTCATTTATGATTTTGTGATTACTCATTGTCTTCCTGTCCTTGGCCATGAGTCTCTTGAGAACAATTACTTAGTGTGTACTTTGTGTCAGATGGTGTGCCTGTTGCTGAGGATTCAGGGATAAATAAGACACAGTGGCAGTGTACTAATAAACAATGTCTTACTGGCTAGAATAAAAACACATGAGCTAGTTCTGTGGAATTCCAGTTCCTGTGACCTAAAAATAAAGACCCTTGATTATAAAACTCATTAATACACTGAGCTGTGAACCTCCCAGCATAGAGGCATGCCTGCAATGGATGCCTAGTGAGTCTGTGAGTTGATATGAGCCCAGGTGGCTGCTTCTGGTCTGGGTGCCAAGTATACGTTCCAGTGGATTAGACTAGGGCTTCATCATCCTTCAGGTCAGGGTGGGGCTGTGATGAGTTTTCGTGAGTGAAATGCTTTGAAGATGACGTTTCTGCCTATTTATCTGCTCACAGCCTTGCTATTAAAGGTGTCAACATCATCTTTCACATTTCCAGGTCAAGCAATTTTCTTGTCCCTAAATTGACTGGTACTGGAGGGAAAGCCAGATGGGACATAAACCATCATTTTGATATGAGGGGTTGCGTTCACTAGGATACTCCCTCTTCTCTGAGGGGAGCTCTAATTCCAGTAGAGCTCAGTCTCAAGACCTGGACAGTAGGGTTGGCGGCTAGAAAAGGATGTTTTAAAACACTGAGACCTCATCTACAAGAAGAAAAAAAGGCCAAAAAAAGGAGGAGGGGTGTCTTCTTAAGTGTGGATTGTGCAGAGTGACTCCGTTCCAAAGAGTACAGTATAGAAAATGGGAAGGGAGGGGCAGAGTAAATTTACAGTGGAGAGACTTGACACACTTCCTCATCCAGGCGATCAAGGTCAACATCAACATTGCTATGTTGCTATTTGTGCCCTTAATATGATGTGATGAAATGGCATTTTACCTCTGTGATCTTACCCTCAAAAACTTATAATCCCAGTCTAATCATGAGAAAAGCATCACAATCACAATTGAGGGACAGTCTACAAAATACTTGACCAGTATTTTTCAAAACTGTTAAGGTCATCAAAACAAAGTCTAAGAAACTCTTACAGTCAAGAGGAATCTAAGGAAACAGGAAAACTGAATGTAGTCTTGTATTCTGGATGAGATCCTGGAACAATGAAAGGTCATTAGGTAAAAATTAAGGAAGTATGAACTTCAGTTAATAGTAATGTATTAGCCGGGTGCAGTGGCTCACACCTGTAATCCTAGCACTTTGGGAGGCCGAGGTGGGTGGATCACCTGAGGTCAGGAGTTCAAGACCAGTCTGGCCATCATGGTGAGATTCCATCTTTAAAAATAAAAAAATAGTAATGTATTAATATTAGCTCACTAATTGTAATACATGTACTCTACTAATGTAAGATGTTAATAAAAGGGGGAACTGGGTGCTAGGTGTAGGGGAACTCTACTATTTTCAATTTTCCATAAATCAAAAACTGTCATTGGCTAGGTGCAGTGGCTCATGCCAGTACTCCCAGCACTTTGGGAGGCCGAGGTGGGTGGATCACCTGAGGTCAGGGGTTGGAGACCAGCCTGGCCAACATGGTGAAATCTTGTCTCTACTAAAAATACAAAAATTAGCCGGGTGTGGTGCTGCATGCCTGTAGTCCCAGCTACTCGGGAGGCTGAGGCAGAAGTTACAGTGAGCTGAGATTGTGCCACTGCACTGCATGCAGCCTGGGTGACAGAGTGAGACTCCCGTCTCAAAAAAAAAAAAAAAAAAAAAAAGATGAGCCTTGGCAACATCAAGACCCCTCCTTTATAACAAAATTAAAATTAAAAAATTAGTTAGGCATGATGACATGCACCTGTGGTCCTGCTACTTGGGAGACTGAGGTTAAAGGATGGCTTGAGCCCAGGAGGTTGCTGCTACAGTGAGCTATAGTCACTCTACTGTACTCCAGCCTGGGCAACAGAGTGAGACCCTGTCTTAATAAAAGGTGGGGTAGTGGTGGTATCCAGAATACAGCTGTGCCTTAAAGCTTTTTCTTTCTTCCAAGTTCCTGTTTATAAATCAGTCACTATGCTAAATGCTGTACATACATTTAATCATTACAATAGCTTGTGTTGGGTATAATTAATCTCCTTTTACAGCAGCTGATGAAACAGCCGGGTGTGGTGGCATGCACCTGTAGTCCTACTTGGGAGGCTGAGGTGGGAGAATGGTTTGAACCTGGGAGGCAGAGGGTGCAGTGAGCCGTGAGCACGCCACTGAGCTGCGGCCTGGGTGATTGAGCGAGACCCTGTCTCAAACAAAACAAAACAAAAAAACTGATGAGACAGGAGAAGTAATGTGTGGAACTAGGGTTGGAACCAAGATCTGACTGATTCCGAAATTGTGTGTGTAGAACTCTCACAGTATTCTGGCTTTTCTAGGAAATAGTTTTTAAGCAGTTATCCTAGAACATACCTTCCTAAGAGAAAGGAGTACTGTATTCTAAACCACGGGGACCAAAGGCTTCCCACATCTCACTTTGCTTATGATTATTTCTAAAGTCCCTCAGTTCCAGGGTAAACATTCAAGCCAAAAGGACCTCTAAGGAGTCAAAGTTCAACCACAGTAGTTTATTTTACAAATGGGGAAGGCGAAGGACAGCCTGAGCACTTGCCCCAAATCACAATGAGAAGGGCTAGAGACCCAGTTTGTTATTGTCTCTTTTTCCTCACAACTTCCTCTTTGTAGTTAAGAAGGGAAGCAGAAGCTGACCTTTCTGTCTTCCCGTTTCTCACGTGGAACTGCCGCACCCAGGGTGGGTAACGTGTCCAAGGGCACACTTGCCCGTGGGCTGGCCTGCGCGAAGGTCTGTTCCCACCGATAAGACCCACATTCTCAGCACATCCTAATCAAGTAGCTACTAAGTGGAGGGACCGCAGACTGGGTGTCACGGGGAGGGGCCTGCATCGACCAGGGCCAGGCCCAGGATGGCTGTGGAGGTTCCTGGATCCACAGGGGGAGGGGCGCCAAGAGCCGGGGACCTGGGTTCCTTTCCGGGACACGCCTCTGGAACTGCGGCGTCCAGCCGTACAACAGTCACTCTGGAGCCACAGTGACCCCTGCGCCCACCCTCGGGCCCTGGCCCCGCTGCCTCTGGGCTCTTTATAGGCGGGGGACACGCGCCGGCGTCACAAAGCGCCGCGACCGCGCGGGAGGCCGAGAGGAGGCGTGGCAGCGGGAGGAGGAGGAGGAAGAGGTGGTGAAGGAGGGCGAAGACGAGGGGGGGAGGGGAGGAGAGGAGAGGGGAGGGGAGCGCGCACGCGCGTCAGGCCGCCAGCCGCCAAGATCCACCCCCTTCCCGGCGTGCGCCCCTCCTCCCTCTCTCTTTCTCCCTCCCTCCCTGCTTCTCGGCTCCGTCGCTCCCGCGGCGCGAGGCGCTCTAGCTCTCCTCCTCCGCTGCCGCCCCTCCCCCCGCGCAGCCGCCGCCGCCACCGCCGCGAGAGCCCCTCACGCCGCGCTCCCCCCACCCCCTCCAGCCCCGCGCGCCCTCCGGCCCCTGCAGCCCCCGAAGAGAACGAGAGGGCGAGCGAGCGCGGCGTTCCCGGGCTGGCGCGGCCCCCTCCCTTCACCATCGCCGGCCCTCCGCCGTCTTCCTCCGTTTCCACCTCCTCTCCCCCCCCCCAAGTTGAGGCCCCCTCCGGGGGGGGGAGGCCCAGGAACGGGACCGGGAGCGAATTCTCATAACTCCTTCGACCCCTCCTCTCGCCCGGCCTGAGTGTGAGGGGAAGGGCCCGGCCCGACCCGTGTCGTGTGTGAGGACGACCCCGGGCGGGCCTACGGGCCGCGTAGGGCCTGGTCCGGCCCGCCGGGTGTGTGAAGACCGGGGCCCAGTGCAGCCCGGCCCGAGGGCGAGCGGAGGGGAGGGGCCTGGTTCGGCCCGGCCGGTGCGTGAGGACTGGGGCCCGGGCCCGGCGCCGCCGCCGCCGCCGCCGCCGCCGAGATGGCCCAGCAGCAGATGACCAGCTCGCAGAAGGCCCTGATGCTCGAGCTGAAATCCCTGCAGGAGGAACCCGTGGAGGGCTTCCGGATCACCCTGGTGGATGAGTCCGACCTCTACAACTGGGAGGTGGCCATCTTCGGGCCCCCCAACACCCTCTACGAAGGCGGCTACTTCAAGGTAACCCCCCCTCCCGGATCCGGCCTCCGCGGCCGAGGCCTCCGCTATCCGCAGCTTTTGGCCGTTCCTGGGGCCAGGAGTGTGAGCACGGGCGAGTGGAGGGGGCTCCTCACCTCGGCAGCCCCCTCCCCCATCCGTGGAGGCAGGAAGGCCTTGCTCGCCGAGTGCCTTTTCTTTGTCATGGGGGCGGGGGCTTGGGCGGGGGCGGGAGGGCCGGCTGCACCGGGAAATCGGAGAGCCTCTCTGGTTAGGGTAGTGGCTACGGGCGAAGGAGGCCGTCTTTGTTTCCCCGGCTGAGGGTGGGTGGAAAGAGCGGTGGTCTGTCTGTGCTTTCTCGTTCTCGCATCGCAACCCTCCCTGCGCAGGCTGGAACTGCCCCAGAGGGCAGGGTGACCTGCACCGACTGGATTGGACTTTTCTTTTTTTGGGGGGTGGGGGTGGAGTGGGGGAGGGGTACCAGCCTGTCATTCCAGAAGCTGCCTAGTGCCCTGACATTTTGAGGATTTGCTGGGCTTCTTGGGTAGTGGTAGTGCCAACTTTGCATTCCAATGGGCGGTGGTGAAGAATAGGACCCTGGGGTGGTTAAAAAAAAAATGAAAGGGTGCTCGCGTCGTCTTTCCATTATCCATTTGGGGAACTTTTAATTTAGCCCTCTTTCCGTTCCCATTCTCTGCTTACCTCAGTCACTGGTTCTTTCAAAATGCCCTTTGTCCTCACCGTGCCACCAAGTTTGCCAAGCTTTTTTTCTACAGGTAGAAATATCCACAGAGGATGGAACGAGTCACGTAGGGAGATTGATAGCTTCCCGCTTTCAGAGACAAATTGAAACCTGCTCAAGTAGTTAACTCTAGGTAAAGGGGTGGTCTCACAGATGACAAGTATCATCTGAGGTGAGATGGCTTCTCTGGGTGGGATGTATGGTTCCTTAGCGACCACAGACATTGTTTCTATTGTTTTTTATGGTTTTAGAACAGTGTTCATCATTCCAGAATCGAGTGATTTTTGTTTTTAACTCCAAGATAGATAACTTGGAGATAATGAGTGTTTTGTTTTTACTTGAGTGTTTTTGCAGGGACTAATCACAGATTGAAAGTTAATGTTTTAAATGATGGGGGCAGAGACAGAGGAAATGAGTGCTTAGGAATCCATTTAGTTTTATTTTTTTATTTCCAAAATTAAGTAAAATAGGCCAGTGAGTCAATTTTAGTTTGGAAAGGAGGGGTTATCTTGGCACAAGTTTTAAATGAGTATCTTACTCATGTAGTTGTGATGTGTATTTTTAGGACTACCCAATTACTTAACTCTTGTTTTCCACCCTTCTAAAGGTGGAAACCTCAGTTTTAGGCTTGAAATTAGGTCAACTTTATAGAAGATGGGATTGATACAGGAATGTTTAATATTCACTCCTGTGATAGTCACTAAGTACCTAGGAAAAGCACGTTTTTAGAATATTGTGTAAGAGCGGTACCCCTACCGACTGTTAGGCTTCATCTTTTGTGGTCAGCCTACACTATACTTTTCAGATGCAGATATTTAAAATTACTAAGAAAACATGCAGGTTATTAGTAACAAAGTGGAAACGGTATTGCTGTGTTTATGTTGAAGCATATCCTATGTTGTCAAATATAAATTTTTATTTAGGCATACTGGAAAAATTAGTTGTACAAAATAGAAGGTATGTGATGCCTTTTTTAACAAAGCATTGTTTAGCAAAATCTGCTGGCTAATGTTATTGGAATAAAGTTTAATTTCCAAAAAGTGTCATTGTTTGGTACAACCGATATTTAAAGTAAATAAATGAATACTAGTTAGAATAATTTCACTCCAACACGGTTAAAAACAACAGCAAAAAAAAAAATTATATATATGAGAGAAAATAATGGGTTGCAAATTGTAATATTTGTGTGTAAGTCTGGGAAAGGAGTGTGGAGAACCCTCTGTTTGAAATAGGTAGTATGGAAGGATTCCGTGTTCATACACTGATTTAAATTAAATGCTTCTGAACTTCAGTCCTTGTTTATGAATGATTTAATCTCCTAATTTGCAATGTTAGATTTCTTAAGTTTTGAGTGTTTTTACCTTTAATTCTGTCATGTATCAAAATTTGTAAACAGGTTTTATGGTTTTGTCTTATGTGAGAAGTTTGTTCAATTTTATTTTCTACTACTTTTTCCCTTGTCATATGGCCTTTTATCCCATTAGTCCTTTATCAGAAAAAGGCTAATTTATGGTCACGAGCAGTTAACACTAGGGATATGCTTAAAAGCATTGTTTTTATTTCACTGCTTTTGTCTTAAGACAAGGCTTTTAGTGTGTTTCACTACAGCTGCAGTTAAAAGTTGGCACAGAGCTTTCCCTACCATACCACTCTTCTCTTTTATGAAATGTTAGTTCTTGAACATTTAGTATAATTTATTTTCAAGTTAAACTCTTTTCCCTTTTTGGCATAGTCATTTCTGAAGGCAGCAGGATTGCCAGTCATTCTTTACATTTTTCATACTGTAACTCCTTTAATTTTTACATATTAATGGGTTTCAAACTGATCTTTTTCACCCTGAAATAGTTGGCTCTTGTCTCTTAACCACAGGATCTACATTGGAGATTCGTGAGACCTGTATTTCACGGAAGTTTTTGATTGATCCTGCTTTTGCTTATTTGATATCTCCAATCTGTATGATTCTTAGCTTTGGGCCATATAGATGTAGGATGGGCAAAGATAGTTTCTTCTTTCCATTCTGCATACTGTACAATCTTTTTTGGCCTTGCTGTCTTTCTGTCTAGTTTCTTGTTGCTACCCTGGAGCAAGTTGGAATTTTATTATGTTACTAGAAAAATAAATTGTTGATCAAATCAGTAGCTAATGAAGACTTTTAACAAGTTCACCCCCTTTCTTTTGAAAGGAACTTTTTCAGGCTCTTGCTCTGTCACCCACTTTGGGGTACAGTGGTGTGATCATGGCTCACTGCAGCTTCCACCTCCTAGGCTTAAGCAATCCTCCCACCTCGGCTTCCTGAGTAGCTGGGACTACAATATTTGTTAAGTGAGGTGGGGGTCTCACTATGTTGTCCAGGCTGGTTTTAAACTCCTGGGTTCAAGAGATCCTCCCTTCTCAGCCACTCAAAGTGCTGGGTTTACAGGCGTGAGCCACCATGCCCGGCTGGAACTATCTTTTCAAATAACTCCTGCTAAGGACTGTAGCTTAGTGTGGGTGCTTTAGTATTGAACCTCCTTGGAACTTTTGCATTATTTAATCTAAAGCATTATAGCAGTGAGTCTAGAGTCAGAAAGAATGCCTCTGTTATGATACGCTTAACAAAAATTTAAATGATACAGAAGGCTTAAAGTTTGCAGTTACCTTTTTATAGTTTTTTTTTTTTTTTTGGCTATGTATCACTCTGTTGCCCAGGCTGGAGTACAGTGGCGCCTTCTCAGCTCACTGCAACCTCCACTTCCTGGGTTCAAATGATTCTCCTGCCTCAGCCTCCCGAGTAGCTGGGATTACAGGCGTGCACCATGACACCTAATTCTTTTTGTATTTTTAGTAGAGACAGGGTTTCGTCATGTTGGCCAGGCTGGTCTTGAACTCCTGACCTCAAGTGATCCGCCTCCCTCAGTCTCCTTACTAGGAACACCTTTGTTAGACCTTACACTGACTTTTGTATTTTTTTTTTTTTTGAGACTGACTTTCACTCTTGTTGCCCAGGCTAGAGTGCAATGGCACAGTCTCGGCTCACTGAAACCTCTCCCTCCTGAGTTCAAGTGATTCTCCTGCCTCAGCCTCCCCAGTAGCTGGGATTACAGGCATGTGCCACCATGCCCAGCTAATTTTGTATTTTATTTTATTTCATTATTGTTGTTATTTTTGAGATGGAGATTCGCTCTTGTTGCCCAGGCTGGAGTGCAGTGGCACGATCTCGGCTCACTTCAAACTCCACCTCCCGGGTTTCAGGGATTCTCCAGTCTCAGCCTCTTGAGAAGCTGGGATTATAGGCACAAGCTACCACGTCCAGTCGATTTTTGTATTTTTAGTAGAGACAGGGTTTTGCCATGTTGGCCAAGCTGGTCTTAAACTGACCACAGGTGATCCACCTGCCTCAGCCCCAAAAAGTGCTAAGATTACAGGCATGGGCCACCGTGCCCGGCCTAGTTTTGTATTTTTAGTAGAGACAGGGTTTCTCCATCTTGGTCAGGCTGGTCTTGAACTCCCAAGCTCAGGTGATTGGCCTGCCTCGGCTTCCCAAAGTGTTGGGATTACAAGTGTGAGCCACCGTGCCTGGCCTACACTGAACTATATTAAGGAAACTCTTAAAAACTTTTTTTTTTTTAAAGAGATAGAGTCTCACTCTGTTGCCGAGGCTGGAGTACAAAGGTGTGATCATAGCTCACTGCAGGCTGAAACACTTGGGCTCAAGGGATCCTCTTGCCTCAGCCTCCTGAGTAGCTGAGACTGCAGGTATACATTACAGTGTTTCAATAAAAAATTTTTTTATTGTACATATAGGGTATTATAGGCCAGTCTGGTCTCAAACTCCTAGCTTCAAACAATCCTCCCACCTTGGCCTCCCAAAGTGCGGAGTTACAGATGTGAGCTACCACATGCGGCCAGATAATTTTTTTTTTAATAAGAGAATATGTGTTATTTCCTATGCTTCATTTGTTCTGCAAAAAATGAATCTGTTTTCTGCCTTTCCTCTTCCCCCTAAAAAACCAAGTCAACCGTGGCCTAGGTCTGGGCAATGTCATTTGGATATTTTATTTTGTGTCTTTTTTTTTTCTTCTGCTTATTCATTTTTTTTTCAGCAGAGTCTCGCTCTGTCATGCAGGCTGGGGTGCAGTGGCATGGTTTTGGCTCACTGCAACCTCTACTTCCCGGGTTAAAGCAATTCTTGTGCTTCAGCCTCCCAAGTAGGTGGGATTACAGGTACGCACCACCACGCCTAGCTAATTTTTGTATTTTTTTTTCCACCTGCAACTTTTTGTATAACTCTAATTTTTTGTATTTTTTAGTAGAGATGACATTTTGCCATGTTGGCCTCCCAAAGTGCTGAGATTACAGATGTGAGGCAATGCATAGCCTATTATTATTATTTTAGAGACAGAATCTTGCTATGTTGTCCAGGTTGATCTTGAACTTCTGGGGCTCAAGTAATCCTTCCGCCTCAGCCTCCCAAAGCACTGGGATTACAGGTCTGAGCCATGGCAGTCAGCCAATTTTATTACTCTTTAATTGGTAAAATATAGTTGAAAAAAAATTTTTTTTTCCTAGATGGAGTCTTGCTCTGTCGTGCTGGAGTACATTGACACGATCTCAGCTCATTGCAACCTCTGCCTCCCAGGTTCAAGCAATTCTCCTGCCTCAGCCTCCCTATTAGCTAGAATTACAGGTGCTTGCCAGTATGCCGGGCTAAATTTTGTATTTTTAGTGGAGAAAGGGTTTCATCATGTTGGCCAGGCTGGTTTTGAACTCCTGACCTCAGGTGATCCACCTGCCTCAGCCTCCCAAAGTGCTGGGATTAGAGGCGTGAGCCATTGTGCCCGGCTGAAAAGTTTTCTTTTTTTTTTTTTTTTGAGACTGAGGCTTGTTCCTCTGTTGCACAGGCTGGAGTGCAGTGGTACAGTCTCGGCTCACTGCGTTCTCTGCCTCCTGGATTCCAGTGATTCTCCTGCCTCAGCCTCCTGAGTAACTGGGATTACAGGCGTGTGTCACTGTGTCACCACGCCTGACTAATTTTTGTATTTTTAGTAGAGATGAGGTTTCACCATGTTGGCGAGGCTGGTCTTGAACTCCTGACCTGAGGCAATCCTCCCACCTCAGCCTTTCAAAGTGCTGGGATTATAGGCATGAGCCACCAAGCCCAGCCAAAGCAATTTTTTAAGAAAATGATTTTTTTGCCTTTTTCAGACAGGGATTCTTTTGAGAAATTGAATAATTTTCTCAGAGAAAGTAGGTACACATAAACTAATTTTATGTATTTTTTTCAGAGGGTTAACTGCCGATGAGCTAAGAATCCTCTTTTATGGTATTTAGGTAGGCAACTTAAAGATAAAATTAAACAGTCCAGGTGCGGTGGCTCACGCCTGTAATCCTAGCACTTTGGGAGGCCGAGGAGGGTGGATCATGAAGTCAGGAGTTCAAGACCAGCCTGGCCAAGATGTTGAAACCCCGTCTCTACTAAAATACAAAAATTAGCTGGAAGCTGTGGCACGCGTCTGTAATCCTAGCTACTCAGGAGGCTGAGGCAAGAGAATCGCTTGAACCTGGGAGGCAGAGGTTGCAGTGAGCCAAGATTGCACCATTGCACTCCAGCCTGGGTGACAGAGTGAGACTCCATCTCAAAAAAAAAAAAAAAGACAAAATTAAAGGCGCTTTTATTCCCCCATTCTCTCAGTTAACTTTGAAAATACCTCTTAGGGCATTGCTGTCTCTTTTTCTGGAAGCTGAAGTTGTCTTGAGTGCTGGGTGAACTAAGGCAATGTTATAAATGGAAACACAGTTAAGGTCCAGTGGTTTTGGAAACTGAAGTTTCACTTTTTGTTGTTTCTTAGAAAATTTTTCAAACCAAATATGATACTTCAGTGTTTCACAGAATATGCTTTTATCCTGTTTAGTTAATTCTAAGATCCCTATTTCTCTACCTTTTAACTTGTTTTTAATTAAGAAATTTCTTAGATGTCTGGGTGTGGTGGCTTATGCCTTTAATCCCAGCACTTTGGGAGGTGGCAGGTAGATCTCCTGATGTCAGGAGTTTGAGACCAGCCTGGCTAACCTGGTGAAATCCTGTCTTTACTAATACAAACATTAGCCAGGCGTGATGGTGCATGCCTGCAGTCCCAGCTACTTGGGAGACTGAGGCAGGAGAATTGCTTGAACTTGGAAGGCAGAGACTGCAGTGAGCCTAGATGGCACCACTGCACTCCAGCCTGGGCAACAGAGTGGTCTCAAAAAAAAAAAATTTCTTAGAATCCATGAAGTCTTAAAATTGCCATCAGCTAAGTGGTACTTATAACCTAGTTGTGAGACCATTCCATTGAAATCTTTTGGTAATTTTTTTTTTTTTTTGAGACAGAGTCATGTTCTGTTGCCAGGCACCAGGCTGGAGTGCAGTGGCGCAATCTCTGGGCTCACTGCAATCTCCGCCTCCTGGGTTCAAGCAGTTCTCCTGCCTCAGCCTCCCAAGTAGCTGGGACTACAGGTACGCACCACCACACCCAGCTAATTTTGTATTTGTAGTAGAGACAGGGTTTCACCATATTGACCAGGATGGTCTCGATCTCTTGACCCTCGTGATCCGCCCGCCTCGGCCTCCCAAAGTGCTGGGATTACAGGTGTGAGCCACCGTGCCCGGCCGGTAAATTTTTTTAAATGCCAGAATCAATGTCTTAGATTTGATAAAATAAGGATGATTTTTTTCCTGGAATGAAGGATTTGGGCTCCACTTCTCCTTTCTTTACTTTTTGTGTCAGGAAAAGTTTTTATTGAGGACTCATTAAAGGCATAGCAAATTGTAGGAAAAGTCATTTCCCTAAAAATAGTACGTGAAAGTATTAGAACAATAATAACCTTAGAGTTTTTAAGAGTGATTTTTATAAAAAATCTTTGTGCAGACTTTAAAATACAGAAATGTGAGGTGTGGACATTACTGATGCATTTGTAAATGGCAAATAAAGCAAAGCTTTTACAGCTTTAAGGCCAGTTAGAGCATTTTTCAACATAACCACTATCCATAATGTTAAAATGTTCTGTTCCATCTTTCCAACTTAGTATTAGTGGTCAGTTGGAGACAGGTGAGAGAGAAGAGACCATCCAGCAAATTAGTTTACCTCTGATAATCTAGGTATAGAAAAATAACAGTGAGGAAGAGGTATAAATTCAGAGTTCAGGACTACAGAATTCCATCTTGCTTTAAGACCATATTGAAAAAGTCTAATTCTTTTATGTTTCTGAACTTCTTTTGAACTGCTTCAGATACAACTACAGAGATACCTGAGTTGGCCGGGTGCAGTAGCTCACGCCTGTAATCCTAGCACTTTGGGAGGCTGAGAAGGGCAGATCAATTGAGGTCAGGAGTTCAAGACCAGCATAGCCAATATGGTGAAACCCCGTCAGTACTAAAAATAGAAAAATTAGCCAGGTATGGTAGCATGGGCCTATAGTCCCAGCTACTTGAGAGGCTGAGGCGGGAGAATCCCTTGAACCCAGGAGGCACAGGTTTGGAGTGAGCCGAGATTGTTTGCCAGTGTACTCCAGCCCGGGCAACAGAATGAGATTCTGTCTCAAAAACAAAAAACTACAGAGATGTCTGAGTAAAATTGAACGTCTTTGGTTGTGTTATATCAACTTTATTCAAGGCTGGGCACGGTGGCTGATGCCTGTAATCCCAGCACTTTGGGAGGCTGAGGTGGGCGGATCATGAGGTCAAGAGATGGAGACCATCCTGGCCAACATGGTGAAACCCCGTCTCTACTGGAAAAAAAAAAAAAAATTAGCCAGGCATGGTGGCATGTGCCTGTGGTCCCAGCTACTCGGGAGGCTGAGGTGGAAGAATCGCTTGAACCCAGGAGGCGGAGGTTGCAGTGAGCCGAGATTATGCCACTGCACTCCAGCCTGGCAACAGAGCAAGACTCCATCTCAAAAAAAAAAAAAAATCAACTTTATTCAGTGAGAAATTGTTATTCAGAGATTATGCTTATGTACCTCAACATGAGTTGATTCTGAAGAGAATGGAATGATATATACTAAGTTGAATAACAATTTAGTTCACATCACCAAGGTTTGATGTTACTTAAGTGATATTCCATATGATAATTGGAAAATTCAGGTGTTGGAATACATATTTAAGATGGCAAGTGAATAGTCTAAACACCTTTATTTGATTTGTTTTAGTAAAAAATACGTGTAAAAATGTTTTGGTTATTGGATGGGTGCGGTGGCTCATGCTTGTAATCCCAGCACTTTGGGAGGCCGAGGCAGACAGATAGTTGGGGTTGGAGTTTGAGACTAGTCTGGCCAGCGTGTTAAAATCCCATCTCTACTAAAAACTCAGAAATTAGTCAGGCGTGGTGTCGTGAATCTGTAGTCCCAGCTACCCAGGAGGCTGAGGCAGGAGAATCGCTTGAACCCAGGAGGCAGAGGTTGCAGTGAGCCGAGGTGGAACTGTTGCATTCCACACTACACCCTGGGTAACAGAGCGAGACTCTGCCTCAGAAAAAAAAAAAAAAAAAAAGGTTTTGCTTATTGTCTTCCCCCCC